>JZKD02S0440661.1:912156-937973 GCA_000966675.3 Picea glauca | reverse complement strand
TTTGGTGCATGGTTGATGCACTTGTTCATGGTACAGGTTGAGGTATAGGTTGGTGCATGGTTGATGCACTTGTTTATGGTACAGGTTGATTACAGGTTGTTTGGTACAGGTTGGTACATGGTTGATGCACTTGTTTAGGGTACAGGTTGATTACAGGTTGAGGTACATGTTTATGCATGTTTGATGCATGGTTCAGGTTATTGGTACATGTTATTGGGTGTAGGTTGATTGGTATATGTTTACAACAGTATATCTCACAGTGATAGTGTGATAGTGGTTCCATCATTCTACTTATACATCAGGGCGGTTGGACGAGGCAAGGACATATGGTTATATCCACCTTCTGGTTGTAGCTGGAGAACATAGGGGGTTGTAGCCTCCTTCTGGTTGTAGCCAGAGAATTGGGGAGTAGGAGCTTCCCTTAGGTTGTAGCCTGAGAAACTAGGGGGTTGGAGCCTCCTTCTAGTTGCAGTTGGAAAATAAAGGAAGTTAGTGCTTCCAATGAATATAATTATTCAAGACATATAAGAAAAAGAATTCGTGGTTTTCTCCTGTTTTGGGTTTCCACGTAAAACACTGGTGTATTGTGTATGTGTATGATTGTTCATTTGTTCATTGCTTATTTACTCTGCAGTTATTGGATGATAATGATACATTTATATAACTCTTGGATTATATGGTTAAAAAGGATTAAATTGCTCTATTATTGATTCACCCTCCCTCTCAGTAATCCAACAAACACTACAATACCTACGATAAGGAAATCTACAGCTTGGTCCAGGCCTTAAAACAATGTCGCCACTATATATTGGGTAAGGAGACCATCCTTCATATTGATCATCATCCTTTGATTTTTATTAATTCTCAATCTAAGATTCATGAATAACGTCACTTGAAGTGGGATGCTTATCTACAACAGTTCCACTTGTTCATCAAATATAAGAAAGGGGCCACCAATTGCATGGTTGATTTCCTTAGCCACCCTCCTCCTCAAATACTTCAAATATTATTTTTTCATTGTGCTACTTATGAAGATTGGAAGCCTCTGTATGCCTCTGGCCATTTCTTTAGTACCATATGGACTTCCTTGCAACAACATACTGTAATTAACTAGACCCTTTTCCTAGACTACCACATTCAAGATGGATGGTTGTATAAGCTTGACAAGCTATGTGTGCCTACTATTGATGACCACCTTGTTCTCATTCGTGAATCCCACACCTCCTCTTATGGAGGGCACTTCGACACATTCAAAACTACTCAGCATCTTCAATGTCACTTCTTATGGCCTGCTTTATAGTGCCAAGTTGAGCAATTTATCCAAGCTTGTACCCTCTGCAGTCAACATAAGTTGACCAACCACAAGTATGGCCTATATCATCCCTTACCTATTCCCTTCCTGGGAGTCTATCTCTATGGACTTCATCACTAGTCTTCCCATGACCGTTCGTCATCATGTTTCCATTTGGGTGGTTGTGTGTCGCTTCTCCAAAATGACCAATTTTGTCCCTTGCACTATGACACTACTGCTGCTAAAATTGAGGATCTATTTTTCACTCATGTGTGGACTCATTTTAGTCTCCCCTATAGCATTATCTTTGATCATGATGCCCATTTCCTCAGTACATTTTGGAAAATTCTCTGGTCTCTCTTGGAGTGTTACCTCAAATACTCCACTTCTTTCCATCCACAGATAGATGGAAAAGCATAAGTTTTTGACCATAGCCTGGTCCATGCCCTCCGCATTCATTTTAGTAAATATAAACAATGGGATGCCTCCATCCACATTGTCCAACATAGTTATAATAAGGCAATTCATATTTCTATTGGCTTGTCCCCCTTCAAAGCTTGCTTTGGGTATCAACCTACTTACCCCTATGAGTTTCCTTTACATATCCAACCTTCTAGTACTCCTCGACAACAAAAGGAGAAAACCTATGCCTTGTCTTTTTTGAAAACCTTGGATAGTAAATAAGCTCACGTTTATGAGGCTTTACAAGATTCCCAATAACGTTATAAGTCCCATCATGATCTGCACATGCAACCAATCTCTTTTTCCCATAGTGAAAAAGTTTGGTTTCACATAGACCAATAACGCTTTTAGTCCCAGTGTTATCACAAGATGAAACCCCTCCTCTATGGACATTACATAGTTTTGCAGCAAGTTGGAGACAATGCTTATCGCCTAGACTTTCCACCACAGTTGGGTATTCATGATGTAGTAAATGTGAACAATATCAAATGCTATGAGCCTCCACTCCTGGAAGAATAGGTCACCATATTTCAACCCTCTCAGTTGGTTCCATATTTCCAATCACCTCTCCTTCAAGACACAGTGCTGGATACACACACCACCACTACTCACATTCAACGAAACACTTCCTTTTTAGTGGTTCAAAAGGGTCAACTTTCAACCCAAGCTAAATGGTTATCACAGTCTGCCATGTCTCAACATTTTTTGCAGTTTCCGCGAAAGTCGGGACCCTTTCAGGCATAAACATGGAGGAATTGGGCAGGTTGGAAGACGCACTCCCCAAGGAGGAGAGGACAAATGATAAGGCAAACCAGCAGTGCACTACCATAAAGGTGCACCTCATTCCAGATGCAATGCACTTCACCACAAAGCCCACATGGGGCTCATCTCTACCTTGGAGGTTGGGAACAAGTCCCAAGGACCAGGAACTGGTCAACTAAAATAGTTGTTAGGGTTTGGGACCTTTTCTATCTATTGGTTAGTTAGAATTGGTCCACTTTTGATCAGAACCATTGTATGTTCAACCTGTTCTATATAAAGGATGCCTGTTCTACTAAATAAAACAAATGGTTCATTTTTCTTTCTCATGTCATGTGTTGTTTTTTTCTTTCTTTGTGAATTTTCTTTAGCTTTCTTTGCATTATTGCAGATCACATTTGTCCTAGACATAGAGGGAATGGCATAGAGGGATCCATTAATAAAAGTTTCATTAGATTAATGAAGAAAACTCTGGTTAACCATTATAGGAATTGCAATACTTGTTTCTTAATGCTCAACAAGCTAATATAGTGACCTCTAAAGTGGCCCTAGGAAATTCACCCTATTACCTAGTATATGGAAATGAGACTATTCTTTCTATCAAAATGTTTTTACCCTTTCCTATATATTAGCCACACTGCCCTAAGAAATGTTTTAGGAGTCCAAAGTTGAATGAATTCCATGTAGATACTAGAAGAAGAAAGAGAGAAGGAAAAACACAAATTATTCACAATTAAAACCTAATCAAACATTGGTTTAATAAAAACAATAGTAATGAAGAATTTCGTGGAGTTGATATTGAAATGTGGATCAAATCCCATGAAAAAAAGGAAAATACACTCTCTTCACTATGCTTTGTTCCATACCAAATAGATGAAAAATTAAGTTAGAATACATATCATCTCTAAGATCTAGAAGGTGTTGAATTCCCTTTATGAACGAATGACCTACATTTAAAGTGATACTTTTGATAATTCACTCCCAAGGGGTGGGATGATATGCACATGGTAGTTAGGATTTCTTGGTTTGATAGGAGGTTCTTTTTTCCCTATAAATGTAGTTTTGAATTTTAATAGTTATATTTGATTTAATAAATGGGCGAGGTGTCTTAAATGATTTTTCATTATGTTCAAAGGGTAATTAGAATTACTAGGATAATGTGGGGTTATACTATTGTATATATTTCCTCTATCTATTATCTTGTGCTTTCTTACCATTTGAGGAAATATCTATTATGTACATAACATTAAAGTGAAGATTGAAATTTCTGGGAAAAAATCCTACATGGATTATTCTTATCCTTGATATGGCCAACATCAAGAATTCCAATATATGGTGATCAACCCTTGTTGATACACGATGAAAGAAAATATGACATCCATTTTATTTTAAAAAACAAGAAAAATGAAGTAAGGAAAAATAGGTAATAAAAACATTGTTTATTAGGATTATGGACACTTGAATGGTACTGTAGAGCATTGTTTGTGAATAATAGTGACTCCACCAAGGTTATGAATGCTGAATTGAAAGTGGAGCAACACTCGACATAGAATTTATATCATACATGAGAAAAATAATTTACAGCCATACCTATAAAGACCAACGGAATTAATATCATATGATGATGATCCAAGGATGATTTTAAGGATGGAAATTTATTTTAAATTGTAGAAACCTTGACAAATCTTACTAATCCTTCATATTCCAACTATAAATTTTTGGCGATATTTTTGTAAAAATATTCAAATTTCTAAGGATTTTATATAGTTTATATAAAATTTTGGTGATTTTTAATGTAAAATAATTTTATCTTATAGAATTTGGGCGAATCATTTTTAGAATAGCGAATATTGTTTTGGGAAAAACCATGGAAAATTAGCCCATGAATGAAGTTTAGCCCCTAAAATCATCAGGGTATCCTGGAACAATGAATCCCACACCATTTCACCCTTATTGAGATGGTTTCTTAAATATTGGTATTGCTGCCTCTCCAAAATTGTTTCTATTTATTTCTTATTATGTGGAATACTACAAGAACCTACATTCTTTTTCTTATGTATCAATTCTTATGAAAATGATGATGTCTCATTTTTCATTTGAATTTAATTGATTTTTATAGGACTATAAATTCTATATTCATGTAGTAAATCTATCTATTAACCCTCACAACATGCTCATATATACATATGAGTCTACCTTGAAATTTTTACATAGTTATAGTTTAAATGAAAAATTTATTCATAAAGTTTATGTAAGTTTTAAACTTGTGAAGTAAAGCAATGCATATAGATTCTAAGAAAAAAAAAAGTTAATCAATGGCTCACACATATAGTACACAAATATTTACCCTCGAAACCCTTAACTGGGAGAAAACCAACCTTCCTTGGTGCCACACCTCTCAATTCTTCATTGTATTAATTTCATCATTCACAATACAATATATACACAATATTTTAGGTATTCCGCATCTACCAAAACCCCAATCCCTTAATCCAATATTAATTTAAAAAACCGCTAAAAATAACAAAAACACTAAAATAGAAAAACATTGCCCCCAAAAAAATTTGGTGCTCTGCTTGAACGCTCCGCATAACAAGGGGGGGGGGGAATCCTACCTCCCCTGAGACCCCCCTAGGAAAGCTGATGCAAGAGCATCGTTAATGAGCATGCGTGGTAGGACAACTCAGTGCCTTGGAATCATTTCAGAATCTTAAACACTGACGTTTACTGTGAATATTTTGGAGCTGATTAAAAAACAGAAGAAGATCAAACGCTTGGAATCTGAATGATCACGAGTGATATGGGGGTTTTCACTCCTAGTCTTGAATGTAATTGAACTAAGGTAGCGATTAGGTTTTGTTTTCGAGTAGACGAGTAGTCGAGGGGAACCCTAAGAACCCTCTGATATAAACAGAGGTTTCGTACACCCAAATGAGGCTGCTGCGAGTTATTAGGAAAATTCTGAATTTTTAGTTGTTGTTTGATCATAGTTGTATCCATTTTTACTTTTGGAATGAATATAACGGAGGAAAATTGATTCAAATGCATGGTTTCGTTACTGTTTACAATTCCTTGTTATTTTGTTTCATGAATGAATGAGTTGTGTTGTTGGGTATATGAAACTGTGAAATGTTTTTATAAGGTTCAATCATTTTCTCTTTGTTGAGTCCATGCAAGGCGTGCACACAGTCCACAAGGAGTGTGTTGATAGATTCTGTTTCGAATCAAAAGCTTAGAAGATATAGTGCAAAACTTTCCCTTTGCAAGGAGTGCAAAGTGACTGCTCTAAGGCATGCACAGTCGTTTGCAAGAACCCAACTCTTGCACAAAAATCTGTTGCAAGGAGTGCATAGACCCAAAATTTGACTAAGTGTCGAAGTAACTCTTTAAAGAGTTAAAGGGGCAGAAGGAGGGAGAAATCTCAAGAGAGATAGAGAGAGGAATCTTCAAAGGGAGGAAAGTTCTAAAGGTTTCACGAGTCACCGACTAAGATCCATCCAGAAGGGAGCGAGATCATTCCAGACCATTGGATCTGGGTAAAGAGCATGAATGTTAAGTCTCTACATGCACATAGAAGTGAGGATTATCCAAAGTCTTGAAGAGGCCAGGGACCATCCGTCGTCAAGAGGGACACATGGCGAAAGATCCATAACTCCAAAGCGAAATTACTTCTAAAGTTTTTTGGATAAGGAGAAAGCGAAATCGTCGAAGATCCACAGGTCAAAGTAGATCCAGGTCATTGGTTTCCAAGAGATACATGTTGACAGATCTGAGACTCCAATAAAATTCACTTTGGAGGATTCCAAGTGTGGAGGGTGACAAAATCTCGAAGTCCCGAAGGCCGAAGCATATGGAAACCGTCCGTTGTGAAGGACACGTGGCGATAATCCATCATCTTCGGGCGAAATCACTCCGAGAGGAACAAGTGCATAGGAGGTTGAAACTCCTGAAGCCTGAAGAGCTGAAGTGGATAGTGATCGTTGGATCCAGAGGGACACATGGTGACAGATTGTGAGCTCCCGAGAAATCACTTCGAGAGTTCAATTGTGAATTGAAACTCCCAAATCCCAGAGAGCTGGAGAGCCAAAGTGAATTTCAATCATCAGACCCAGAGGATAGGTGGCATGGATCTGTCGACTCCGGGTAAAGACCCAAAGTAAATCTCAACCGTTCGATTCAAGAGGACATGCGACATAAATCCACACACTTTGAAGGAAGGTGAAAGTTGAGGGTTGAGTCTTCTGAATCTTGAAGACCTGAAGAAAGTGTATCCGTTGATCTATGAGAGACACACATCAATAGATCACGAGCTTCGGGTGAAATCATTGCGGAGAAAACAAGGTTTGAGAATTGAAACTCCCGAAGCATGAAAGGCGAAATCAATCTCATCTGTTGATTTGAAAGAGGTCAGATTTGATTCGTGGGTTCGAAAGGGGCAGATATGAATCGTCAATTTAGAATCACCATCAAGATCATAAGATCGACTGTCATGCTTGATTGTAGGGATAGAAAGTGTTCGGACGTTAAAATTTTGAGGGTGGTCCACCATCGAAACCATGATATCGACAAAGGGGTACGTGGCAGCTAGAGTTAAATTGAGGGGAGAAAAGTGAGTTGATTCCAAACCACTCTTGGGCACACCCACAATCATGTGTTTACGCAAGGATAGAGCCCAAGGTCACACACGGGAAGGGGATAACGAAAGAGGAGCTTGCACTTGAAACCTGTGAGTTCAGCATGAAGAAAGAGGTCGAGGGTGCCATAGAACCTACACTAGAGGACAAAAAGGGCCTGTGTTAATTCGTAAGTGAGACCATTAAGGTCTTAGAGAGCCAATTCGGCTTGGAATTGAAGATCCTTGACCGGGAGGTCGCGCAACCCTTAGGAGAGAAGGGGGTCTACATCAAGTGGTATTAGAGATGAATTTTTTTTCTTGCAGACAACAAGCAAAGGAGAGGAGACAAAGGAGCTTGAAGGTGTACTCTGTGTGTGAGAGATAATTGACACAATGCCACCGAGGATATGAGTGGAGCCACCTTTAGCCAATCATGCTGTAGAAATAGAAATGCGAGAACTTCGTGCAAGATTAGAGGCGATGGAGGAAGCATAGAGGAGGGCACTTGACGCTAAAGACATTAGCGATGCAAAGAGTGAAGAAGTAGAAGTTGAAGAAGTTGCAGGGGAAAATGTTTCCGAAGAACGCTTGCTGAGAGCAATTGTTAGATTGGGAGCTAGATCCAAGATAGAGGTCCCAATGTATGAAGACAATTTGGATGTTGAAGAGATGCTGGATTGGATAAGATCCATGGAAAAATATTTTGACTATGAATATGTCGATGATGAGAAAAGGGTGAGACATGCTGTCACTAGGATAAAAGGACATGCACCACCGTGGTGGGATGAACTACAGGATGAGAGGAGAAGAAAGGGAAAACAAAATATAAAGAATTGGGACATAATGGTAGCCAAGATTAAGGCTAAATTCATTCCCAAAGATTATCAGATCAATCTGTTTAGGAAGCTGCAGAACCTGAGATAGAAGGGTATGAAAGTTAAAGAGTACACAGATGAGTTCTACAACCTGAACATAAGAACTGAACAAAGAAAGAAAGATGAAGAAATTTTTTCCATGTATATAAATGGCCTAAGGTATGAAATCTAGGATGAGATCAACATGATGTCAGTGAGGACAATGGAGGATGCTTATCAGTTTGCACTGAAGGCAGAGGAGAAGTTGGCCAGAAAACAAAGCCAACAAGGCAGAGGTAGGAGCCCGAACTTGAACAAAGGTAAGGGAGTTTCCCATGACAAGGAACATAAATCCAAAGACGAGACTGAGAAACTACATAGTCACTCGGAAAGAGGAGGAAATTCCTGAGGAAGACATGGTGGTGGAAGAAGTTCTTCCAGAGGAAGATGAAGAAGCAGAGTAAGAGAAGTAAGGTGCTATGCCTGTGGAAACACATGGAACATGTCTTGGGAATGTCCCGAGAAAAAGAAAGAAGGAGGAGGTGAAGATCACATTTCAGAAGCACAAAGAAGGAATGTTGAAGTAGAAGGAGTAGAGGATGGAACATCCATGATGTTGAGAAAGGTTCTCTTAAAACTAGAGGAAGAAGTTGAAAAGTCGGTGCAGAGGAACAATCTATTTAGGACAGCTTGCAAGGCTAAAGACAAAGTATGCAAGGTGATAATTGACAGTGGGAGCACTGATAACTTAGTATCCACAAAGATGGTGGAGAAATTGGAGCTGGAGAAAACTGTGCATCCAAATCCATACAAAGTCTCATGGTTGCGGAAAGGACACTAGGTAATGGTTACTAAACAATGCCTTGTTGAAATTAAGATAGGAGGATATAGAGATTAAATTCTATGTGATGTAATTCCCATGGATGTATGCCATATCTTGTTGGGAAGACCATGGAAGTTTGACAGGAATTTCATTCATGATGGGAGGAAGAATACATACACCTTGGAGAAGAATGGTAGGACACACATGTTTCCAATAGAAGAGAAGAAAGTGAAAGAGGAATCCAACATAAGCATACTTCTCATGAGAGGGAAGGAATTCTTGAAAGAAGTCAAGAAAGAACATGAGATGTCGTTTACTGTGGTGAGGAGACCCATAGTTATCCTTACAAGTACTTCGATGGATGATTTACCTGAAGAAGTTCAAGAATTGTTGGATAATTTTGCTGACATAGTGGTGGATGAGTTTCCTAACTCATTGCCACCCATCAGAAGTATCAACCATCATATTGATTTGATACCAGGAGCAAGTCTGCTAAACAAAGCAGCATACATATTGACACCTCGAGAGAATGAGGAGGTAAAGAACCAAGTCCAAGAATTATTAGAAAAGGGTTTGGTCAGAGAGAGATTGAGTCCATGCGCAATGCCAACTCTATTGAGTCCAAAGAAGGATGGAGGATGGAGAATGTGTATAGAGTCAAGAGCCATTAACAAGATAACCATCAGGTATAGATTCCCTTTGCCAATAATGGATGATTTAATGGACTATTTAAGTAGAGCAAATTTCTTTTCTAAGATAGATTTGAAAAGTGGATATCACCATTTAAGAATGAGAGAAGGTGATGAGTGTAAGATAACCTTTAAGACAAATGAAGGTTTGTATGAGTGGCTTGTTATGCCATTTGGCTTAACAAATGCCCTGAGTACTTTTATGAGGTTGATGAATGAAATACTAAAATATTTCATTGGCAAGTTCGTGGTTGTATATCTGGATGATATACTGGTCTTTAGCAGGACTAAAGAAGAGAATTTGAGACACTTGACACTAGTGATGAGGAGACTACACTAGGATAAGTTGTTGATAAACCTGAAGAAGTCCTCTTTTATGAAGACAAAGATCATTTACTTGGGTTTTGTGATCTCTTCAAATGAACTGAAGATGGATCCAGAGAAGGTGAAAGAAATCAAAGAATGGCCATCACCAAGGAGTATGTTTGAGGTAAGAATCTTCTATGGATTAGCAAGTTTCTACAGGAAGGTCATTAGAGATTTCAGTGGGATTTGTGCACCAATGATGGATACCATGAAGAAGAGGCACAAGTATTTTAAATGGACAGAGGAGGCCAAGAGGAGCTTCAATATACTAAAGGAGAAAATAACAGAATGACCAATTCCGGTCTTACCAAATTTTGGAAAGACATTTCAAGTGAGATGTGATGCAAGTGGAGTTGCAATTGGAGTAGTTTTGAGCTAGGATAATAGGCATGTTGCCTATTTCAGTGAGAATCTGAATGAGACTAAGAGAAAATACTCCACATATGATAAGGAGTTTTATGCCATAATTCAAGCCCTGAAGAAATGAAGGCACTACCTTGTTCCACATGAATTTATCTTGTATAGCGACAAGCAAGCTTTACAATTCATAACCAAATAAGAAAAATTGAATTAGAGGCATGCAAAGTGGATTGAGTTTATGGAGAATTTTACTTTTGTCATAAAACATATTGCTGGGAATGCTAACAAAGTTGTTGATGCATTAAGCAAGAGATGTTTGATTTTGCAGGAGTTTCAGGTGAAGACCTTGGGGTTTGAACACTTGAAGGATATGTATTGTGATGTTCCCGATTTCAAGGAAGCATACGAAGCATGTGAAAATCCTGTGCTGAGAGACATGAGCTAATGGACATAGTATATGATTCAAGAGGGATTGTTGTTCAAGGGAAATTAGTTGTGCATACCAAAATGCTCAATGAGGGATAACCTTTTGAAGGAAAAGCATAATGGAGGATTGGCTGGACATTTCAGCCATGATAAAACATTTTCACAGTTGAGAATTTCATATTATTGGCCAAGTATGAGAACAAAAGTGCTAAAATTTGTGAACATATGTAGAATCTGCGAACATGCAAAGGGTAAAAGACAAAACACTGGATTGTATCAACCATTGCCAATACCATAGAGGCCTTGGGATGCAATAAGCATGGATTTTGTATTAGGATTGCCAAGAACGCAAAGAGGATGTGATTCCATATTTGTGGTGGTGGATAGAGTTTCACATATGGCACACTTTATCCCATGCCATAAGACTAGTGATGCAACACATGTTGCAAATTTTTTTTTCAAGGAAGTTGTGAGACTTCATGGACTACCCAGGAGCATTTTCTTAGACATAGACACTAAATTTGTTGGTCATTTCTGGAGAACACTATGGAATAAGTTGGGGACATATTTGTCCTTCAGCTCAGCTTATAATCAGCCTCAGAGAGATGAACAGACTGAGGTGGTAAACATAAATTTGGGAAAGTTATTGAGGATTCTGGTCACCGAGCATCATAATCAGTGGGATTAGATTCTGCCACAAGTAGAATTTTCATACAATGACTCACCAAACATGAGCACTGGAAAGAGCCCATTCCAAATATTGTATGGAATGCAACCAAAGGGAGTATATAAGTTGAGAGGCTTGGAACATAGTGAGATCAGAAGCACTGGAGGGGAATATTTTTCTGTAGAAATGCAGAATCTCCATAGCCATATCAGAGGACAATTGCAAATATCTAGCCAAGAGTACAAGTGCAGAGTTGATCAACATCGCAGGGAAATTCAATTTGAAGTAGGAGATCAGGTTCTGGCACATGTCAAGAAAGAAAAGTTCCCTAGGGGAGCATATAACAAGTTAAAGATGAAGAAGATAGGGCCATGTAAGATCTTAAGGAAGTTTGATGCAAACACCTGTGAGATTGAGCTGCCAGATGATGTGGGCATATCACCCATATTTAATGTTTCAAAACTGTACCCTTACAGGGAAGATGACACATAGGGATCAAAAGATCAAGAGAATATTCAGTGGGAGAAACAAATGCCTATTGCAGAAAAACAACAGATGGAGAATATTGTTGATCAGAGGATTGACAAAAAGACCAGGAGGAATACCTATTTTGAATATTTGGTCAAGTAGAAGGGACACCCAATAGAAGATGCCAGTTGGGAAAATGAAGTTGATATCCAGAAGCATGAAAAGTCAGTGCAGGAGCTCATGGACAAGAGTCCATGAATTTTTGTCCAGGGGAGTATGATGCAAGTGCATTGTCAGTGAGTACGCATGGCAGGAAAACTCAACACCTTGGAATCATTTTAGAATCTTAAATGCTGGCGTTTACTGTGAATCTTTTGGCGCTGATTGAAAAATGGAAGAATATCAAACACTTGGAAGCTGAATGATCATGAGTGATATGGGAGTTTTCATTCCTAGTCATGAATGTAACTGAAATAAGGTAGCGGTTAGGTTTTGTTTTCGAGTAGACGATTAGTCGGGGGAACCCTAATAACTCTCTGAGATAAATAGATGTTTGTACACCCAAATGAGGCCGCTGTGAGTTATTAGGAAAATTATGAATTTTTAGTTGTTGTTTGATCATAGTTGTAGCCATTTTTACTTTTGGAATGAATATAACAGAAGAAAATTGATTCAAATGCATGGTGTCATTACTGTTTATAATTGCTTGTTATTTTGTTTCATGAATGAATGAGTTGTGTTGTTGGGTATATGAAACTGCAAAAGGTTTGTATAAGGTTCCATCATTTTCTCTTCGCCGAGTCCATGCAAGGTGTGCACATAGTCCAAAAGGAGTGCGTTGACATATTCTGTTTTGACTCAGAATCTCATAAGAGATAGAAAACAAATTTCCCTTTGCAAGGAGTGCAAAGTGACTACTACAAGGCGTGCATAGTCGTCCACAAGAACCCAACTCTTGCAAAAGAATCTGTTGCAAGGAGTGCACAGACCTGAAATTCGATTAAGTGTCGAAGTAACTCTTTAAAGAGTTAAAGGGGCAAAAGGAGGAAGAAAGCTCAAGAGATATAGCGAGAGGAATATTTAAAGGGAGGAAAGTTCTGAAGGTTTCATGAGTCACTGACTAAGATCCATCCAGGAGGGAGCGAGATCATTCCAGATCGTTGGATTTGGGTAAAGCGCACGAGCATTAAGTCTTTGCGTGCACATAGAAGCGAGGATTCGTCAAAGTCCCAAAGAGGCAAGGGATTGTCCTTCGTCAAGAGGGACAGGTGGAAAAATATCCATAACTCCAGAGTGAAAGTAATTCGAAAGTTTTGTGGATAAGGAGAAAGAAAAATTGCCGAAGAGCTGAAGGTTGAAGTAGATCTAGGCCATTGTTTGCCAGGATATACGTGTTGACAGATCTGAGACTCCGGGAAAATTCACTTCGGAGGATTCCAAGTGTGGAGGGTCACAAAATCCCGAAGTCCCGAAGGCCGAAGCAAATCGCAACTGTCCGTTGCAGAGGACACGTGGTGGGAATCCGTCCTCTTCAGGCGAAATCACTCCGGGAGGTGTTACCCATGATTTTGGTCGTCATGATGATGTATTAATAATGGTGTACTCAGGCTCTTCATTAGAACTTTCTCCTGAGAAAAGATACCTTCATCTCTTTCCAGAAATCACATTTTTAAGGAAGGTTCGCAGGCTTCTAATACATTTGCCTACGAGAATGCATGATTCTCACAGGCTGCCTTAAGCCAGGGTGCGAGAAGTTTGCACTGTGTCTAACTGCTAGGGTGCGAACTATTTTTAAGAAGAGAAAAAGAGGAATTCTCAAATCTTCTAGAAGGGAATCTTCGAGAAGGATGAGATGACATTTGAATGGTTATCTAAGTACTGGATTTCTTGATGTTTTGGGATCATTCTTATCTAAGTAATTAATTCATTCTCTCCTATATATTGAGGGGATTCTCATGGAAAAGGTTAGAAGCAAACAAGCAAGAGATTCATTGGAGAATTAGTGTAAAGGATTGTGTGAAGGACTGATGCTACAACAGCTAAGAACTCCAGCAAGTTTATCAAAAGTGGTTGATCTTCTTCATGCAAGTGAGCAAGTGCGTGTGTCAAAGACAAGGGCCATCGAAAGAAAGTTTGCAACATCAAGGCTCAGGTTGTAATCTTTACTTTCCATCAATATAATACAGTAATGTGTCCCTTTCCCATAAAGTTAGTTCTACTTTATTGTATAACTCCTTGATCATATACATAGATTGATTGTTGAATGGATTGAACTTTATTCACTTCGGTTGGTTTGTATTGTTTTGATCTTGACTGTACGAGAGCACTGGAGTGAAGCAGGAGCAACAGAGACCAAAGGAAGTGATCATAAGGTAAGATCTTTGATCGTATCTCCTAGTACATTCAATAGTTAAAATCTAGGGAAAGAGTATCATTATGTCTTGATTTGTTCTAGATCCAGGTGGATCTAGGGAGATCGGTTTGTGTCTGCACTTAGGGATTTATCCAATAACAGGAAGAACAAGTGCGCAGGAGGTTGAAACTCTCGAATCCCGAAGATCTGAAGTGGATAGTGACCGTCGGATCCAGAGGGACACATGGTGACGGATTGTGAGCTTTGGAGAAATCACTTTGAGAGCTCAGTTGAGAGTTGAAACTCCCGAATCCCAGAGAGCCAAAGTGAATCTCAATCGTTAGGCCGAGAGGACAGGTGGTGTGAATCTGTGGACTTTGGGTAAAGACCCGAAGTAAATCTCAACCGTTCGATTCGATAGGACACGTGAGAAAAATCCGCACACTTCGAAGGAAGGTGAAAGTTGAGGGTTGAGTCTTCCGAAGCCTGAAGACCTGAAGAAACCATAGCTGTCGATCTACGAGAGACACACGTTAGTAGATCGCTAGCTCCAGGTGGAAGCATTGCAGAGAAAAAAAGGTTTGAGAGTTGAAACTCCCGAAGCCTCAAAGGTGAAATCGATCTCATCCGTTGACTTGAAAGAGGTCAGATATGATTCGTGGGTTTGAAAGGGGAAGATCTGAACCGTCAGTTCAGAAGCACTGTCAAGATCGTAATATCGATGGTCACACTTGATTGTGGGGTCAGAAAGTGCTCGGACATTAAAATTTCAAGGCCAGGCTGCAATTGGAACCACGATATCGACAAAGGGGTAGGTGGAATCCATAGGTAAATTGTGGGGAGAAAAGTGGGTTGATTCCAAATCACTCTTGGGTGCGCCCACAATCATTCGTTTATGCAAGGACATAGCTCGAGGTCACATGGGGGAAGGGGCTAATGGGAGAGGAGATTGCACTTGAAACCTGTGAGTTCAACAACGTGAAGAAAGAGGTCGCAGGTTCCATAGAACCTGCACCAGAGGACAAAAAGGGCTTGTGTTAATTTGTAAGTAAGACCATTAAGGTCTCAGAGAGCCAATTCGACTCGGAATTGAGGATCCTTGACTGTGAGGTTGCACAACCCTTAGGAGAGAAGGGGGTTTGCATAAAAAGTGCCTGACGCACATGACACAAAGAACAAAGGGGGGAGGGATCGCCAGACATTGTCGTCAAATATGACGTGCCCCCCCCCCCCCCCACACATGCAAACAATATAACACCTACCCAATACTCTCCCACTTGTTGTTTTCTTTGCATACATGGGGTCACAAGGTTACATACCCAAGAATCCAAGGCAACAACACCCATTTTTTCTCTACACGGAGAGAACTTTTCATAGCTCATCGACTTTGTCAGTGAATTTGCAATATTCTTCAAAGTGTCAACCTTCTCCAGGAACACCTTCTTGTCTTCAACCATGTCTCTCACAAAGTGATACTGAACATCAATATGTTTTGTCCTTGAATGATAAACTGGGTTCTTTTCCAGGAATATTGCACTGTGACTATCACAATATAACCTTATTGTTTGTTGTACCAACCCAATACCTGAACACAATCTCTGTAACCATACTACTTCCTTGCTTGCATGAGTGGCTGCCATGTATTTAGATTTTGTAGTTGAGAGTGCCACTACAACCTGCCTTTTTCTCATCCAACTAATTTCTCCTCCAAATAGGTTAAACACATAACCACTTGTATATCTTCCGTGATCCATATCTCCAACCCATTTTTCATCAAAAAACCCATGTATTTCCAATACTCTATCCAATCCCTGTCTTCCTTGGTAGCACAATCCATAGATAGAAGTGCGACACAAATACTTGAAAACCCTCTTTGTTGTTGTCCAATTCTCCTTCCCTGGTTTTGACATATACCTTCTCAAAAATCCTAATGCATGTGCAATGTATGGTCTAGTACAGACCATTGCATACATCAAACTTCCAACCGCACCAGCATATGGAACATGGGACATGTCATCTTCCTCTTCTCGTGTCTTGGGACACTGATCTGCATATAACTTTACACCTATAGGAATAAGAACCTTGACCGATTTACTTTCCTACATATTAAACCTCTACAATATCATCTCAACATATTTTCTCTGATTCAACCAGATTTTCGTGTTTGCACGATCTCTTTTAATCTCCATTTATAGAATGAATTTAGCAACACTGAGATCCTTCATGTCAAATTTGGAGGATAGTTGTGATTTCACCTCCTTGATAACATCCATGTTATTTCCTACTAGCAACATGTCATTGACATACAACACTACATAAATGAAGTGATTACCAACATGTTTGGAATATACATAGTGATCAACCCTGCTTTTTACAAATACCAACCCAAGGATGTATGTGTCAAACTTTTGGTACCACATCCTAAGTGATTTCTTCATATCATATAGTGACTTATTTAGCTTACATACTAGCTCTTTCTTTCCCTTCACTACAAAGCCTTCTAGATGCTTCATGTATATTTCTTCTTCTAGATCCCCGGATAGGAACGTTGTCTTCACATCCAATCTATTCCACTTCAAAATCAAAAGCAAAAGCAACATATAAAATAAATCTAATAGAAGTTAAATTAGCAACAGGAGAAAAAATTTCATCAAAGTCAATTCCTTCTACTTGGGAATAACCTTTTGCTACTAACCAAGCTTTGTATTTCTCCACTTTTCCTTCTGCATTCAACTTCTTCTTAAACATCCGTTTGATGCCAGTGACCTTTCTTCCAATTGGAAACTCAACTAGATCCCATGACTCATTCTTATCCAAGGCACCCATCTATTCAACCATGGACTTCTTCTAGAGTTTACTATCTTATGAATTCAATACTTCCATGACAGTTCTGGTATCATCATCAATAATAGATAAAGCAAAATTAGCATGAAAATCAGGTGGACTATACCTTTCTGGTTTCCTTCTTTCCCTCATTGATCTCCTCAATACTGGAGTATGCGGTTGTTCTTCTTCAGATTCATGTTCTTCCATTGATTCAAATTTTGCATCATCTAGCTCAAACTCTATTTTTTCAAGTTCTTCTTTCCTTGGTAGGAATTCTTGTTTGGGAACATATTTAACCTATCTAAAAACAACATCCCGACCATAAACAATCTTTTTAGTTTCTGGGTTCCAAAGTTTATAACCTTTCATACCATCTTTATAACCAATAAGGATACACTTTTCAACTTTATTATCCAACTTACTCCTATTTTCCTTTGTAACATGTACCTAAGCATCGCAACCAAACACTCCGAGATGTTCAAGAGAGGGTTTCTTACCAGTCCATACCTCATGTAGATTTTTGTCCACCAACACTGACGAGAGTGATCTATTTACCAGGTAACATGTAGTACCCACTACCTCTGCCCAAAATTCCTGTCCTAACCTGACACCACTGAGCATGCTCTCAATTCCCTATTCATCCTTTCTACAACCCAATTCTATTGAGGTGTGTATGGAGTAGTCTTCCACCTTGCTATACAACACTTATTACACAACTCTTCAAATTCATTCCCACATAATTATCCACCATAATCTGTCCTCAACACCTTTATTTTCTTCTCTGTATGATTTTATACCAAAGCCTTAAACTCCTTAAATTTATCAAATACCTTAGATTTATTCCTAAGAAAATAAATCCATGCGTTCCTTGAGAAATCATCTATGAATGAAACATAATACACAGATTTACCTACTGATGAACCATGCACAGGTCCAAACACATCATTGTGTATCAACTCTAAGATCCCCTTTTCTCTTGTAGCACCAGATGAGAATCTTACTCTATTTTGTTTACCATATATGAAATGTTCAGAGAAATAAAAATCTAGGGTGCAATTTGACATACCTTCAACCATACCTTTACCATGTAGTGTTCAGAGGCCCTTTTCTCCAGTACGTCCCAGTTTTTGATGCCATATCATGGTATTATTTCCAAGGACAATATGGATTTTGTCTTCCTTATTTCTTTTCTCAGGGACAACAAAGATGTTACACCCACCAATATAAGTGCTTCCCAACAACTTGTATAGAGTTCCCCAACAAACTCGCTTCATCAACACCATTGTTTCTCTGACCATATTGCAAGTTCCCTTTCCAAATAAAGTATCCACACCTACATCATCCAACTTACTTATAGATATTAGGCTTCTGGCTATATTTGGAATATGTAGAACTTCAGGGAGAGTTCTAATCCTCCCATCTTTTAGAAACAACTTAACCCTTCCATGTCCCATGATTTTGGCTGTCAAGTCGTCTTTTAGGAAGACATCACCAACATCATATTTTTCATATTCACTGAACCACTCCTTGTGAGGAGTAATATGAAATGATTCACCTAAGTCGATCAACCATACATCACAATTTGCATGTGTACCTGTAGATGTTAGGTAAACATCACCTACTTCTTCTGTGGAGGTTTTCTCCTCTGTGGAAGAGGAATCCTTTGATCCCTTTTCTTTATAAAATTCCTTAGACCTACAATATTTATTATAATGCCCAAATTTACCACATTTCCAACATTTCCTCAGATTTTCCCGGGGATTTAGATCTACCTTAATATTTAGATCTCCCCCCTGAAGACTTATTTGTATCCCTATTTTTGGGATGACCTCTTACAAATAAAACATCTTTGCTATGAATATCAATGCTTTTCTGCATCATCTCTTCTGATAATAAGGATGAAACCACATCCTCATACTTCAATGCAAATTGAGTAGTACTACCAATTTCTACAACTAGATTATCCCAGGAGTCTGGAAAAGAAAATAACAAAGTAATACACTTATCTCTTCTACAAGCATAATATTAACAGATCCAAGTTGAATTACAAGAGTATTGAAGACATTTATATGCTCTGTCACAGATACATCCTATGCAAATAACCAATCATTTAGTTGCTCCAATTGGATAAGCCTTAAGAATACCAAATCCAATACATTTTTCTTCAATATAGACATACTTTGGTAGCTAGGAAAGGATACTAAAATATAAAGTTTCATGTTCGTTCATTTTTTCTCAAATGTAGCTTTGGGAATTTTAAATTTGTAGAGACCTTATATGTTTTACAATAATGCATGTTTTGTCACATATTGCAATGGCTCTGTAGCTTCAAGCACAAATCCCATGGTGAACATCTTTAATTGTTTTTCTCTAGTTTTTTTTAATTTAATTGCATTGTCCATTGAAGGTTTAAAGGATATAAGCATTTCCTAGTGATTGATGTTTCACTTTTGAGTTTCATGCATGTCGTTTGTGTTGAATGATGAGGTTAGTTGGTATTTTTAAATGATTTTTTTGTTCTAGTTCTGTTTTAATTATATCTTCCATACTCATCTCCCTTATAACACGATTTGAGTGTTAGAGGTGAGGTTAAGAACTTAAGATTGTTAATGTATTCTTAAATAGGGGAGAACCAAGTATAATCAACTCGTGGTGATATCAGATAGCTTTGACAATTTCTTACTTAAGAATCTAGAAAATCACATGTTCTAGTTCAATCATACTTTCGAGTGTTATGGATAGGACTAATACATCACAACTTTTTTTCATCAATTTATTTTAGAAATCTTTTGAAGACTTCAATTTACACTTGCATTGTCAATAGTTATTAACACTTGGTTCTGTCCAATTCTACTTAAACTTTTCAATTTATCTTATAAATGTTTTAAAGACTTCAATTTACACTTGTGACATTGTCGTCTCTTCAAAATTTGTCCACATTTCTTCTTTTGTTTCTCTTAATTTTCTCTTTTTAAAGTGTTAATTAGACCTGAATAATATCCCTATGAATTTTCCATAATGGTTGGTTCCAAAGGAAATGATTTGTAGTATTTACATTTTCTAAGTTTCAAAATATCTAGAGATTTGAATTTGGCCTTCCATTGCACGAGGGCACTCCAAGAGAATTTCACTTAACATGGGAAGCCAAAGTTTCTTAGTTTGCAAGTATGGTTATAGATTGTTATTTGAAATATGACTATATACATCCTATGGACAAGCCTTAATAATACCGAATCCGATATATTTTTCTTCAATTTAGACATACTTTGGTAGCTAGGAAAGGATACTAAAATATACAGTTTCATGAATTCATTTTGTCTCAAATGTAGCTTTGGGCATTTTAAATTTGTAGATACCTTATTGTATATTTTACAATAATGCATGTTTTGTCACATATTGGATTGTCTTGGTAGCTTCAAGTAGGAATCCCATGGCGAACATCTTTAATTGTTTTTCTCTAGTTTTTTTATTTTATTTTAATTGCATTGTCCATGAGCTATGTTCAGAATTGGAAGAGTGCAATCTCAGATGTTTTGAAGGTTTAAGGGATAGAAGCCTTTTCTAGTTATTGGTGTTTCACTTTTGAGTTTCATGTACGTTTGTCTTGAATGACGAGGTTAGTTGGTAGTTTTAAATGATTTTTTTGTTCTAGTTTTGTTTTAATTATATCTTCTATACTCATCTCCCTTATAACATGATTTGAGTGTTAAAGGCGAGGTTGAAAACTTAAGATTGTTAATATATTATTAAATAGGGGAGAACCAAGTATAATCAATTGGTGATGATATTAGATAGCTTTGACAATTTCTTACTTAAAAGTCTAGAAAATCACATGTTCTAGTTCAGTCATACTTTTTGAGTGTTATGGATAGGACTAATACGTCACAAATTTTATTCATCAATTTATTTTAGAAATGTTTTGAAGACTTTAATTTACACTTGCATTGTCAATAGTTATTAATACTTGGTTCTGTCCAATTCTACTTAAACTTTTCAATTTATTTTAGAAATGTTTTAAAGACTTCAATTTACACCTGTGACATTGTCAATAGTTACTAACACCTAGTTTAGTTTTGTCCAATTCTACTCTAAATTTTCAAGGCATGGAGTAGCCAATGTCACTTCTCTGTTGCTTTTAAACTATGCATAAGTAATGTTATTACAAGTTTCAAGTGTTCCATAATTGCTTTAGGTTTTCACTTTGGATTACATACAACTACTACATTAAAAAATTTCTACGAGGCAGGTATAAGCAACTTTGCTGCTAATTTCACTTGTTTTTAATACAACATTAATGTTAAATACAATAATATAATACAACTATATTTGTGTTAAATCTATTCAATAAGAAAAAAAAATTGTCCATACGTGTCTCTAAAATTTTCTTTATGATATTATATTGGTGATGATGTCGCTACATCGATTACAAAGTTACAAATTGCCTGCAACGCAGGATTAGGTGAAGAAAAACATGGCTCCTTATGTTCCATCTACAAATATAATCTCCATATCCTTGGGAAATGAAATTCTTTCCACAGGTAACAAAGTGCTCATATCCCAGCTCATCCTTGCCATGCAAAATCTTCATACTGCTCTTGTTGGAGCTTCTCTTCACAAGAAAATAAACGTCTCCATGCCTCATTCACTTAGTATTCTAGCTGCTTTTGAGCCCCCCTCCATAGGATGGTTCCGTCGAGGCCATGATAGAGTTATTCTGAAGCCATTGTTGAACTTTCTCAGAACAACATGGGTTCCTTAGAACAAAGTCTTATGCTAAATGTTTTTGGGTGAACAATACTAATTACTTGTTTTTTATTTGTTCTTATCATTGTCATGTTGCATAAACATTAATTCTATTACTTGTGCATTTAGTTATTTAATTATATTAAGTTTCACCGTTCAACATATATTTCCCAACTAACTCGACAGGGACTGTGTTGCCATGCAACCCTTGTTTTTAAAGATACTTTTATGTACTTTTATGAATGAAGGATTTGCATGACTACCATTTTCTTTTTTAGATATTTTATATCATTAAAAAATTTTAGAATTCTTAAAATAAAATAATTTATTTTATAAAAATTGGATAAATTCTCGAAAAAACAAAATAAATTGGAAATTGATGAATTATTTTTAAAAAAGAAAAGATTTTTTTTGGAAATGTTAGTTGTTGAGCCCATTGTTGGTTCCTTTCACTTCAAGGCGGGGAGGCATGTTTAGATGATGCAATCTTTAGAGTGAACGAGGGAAGCAATTAGTTGTGGTTTTGATATTAGTTGGATTTAATTTTAACGTTAGGGACATGGAAATTGGTTAATTGAGTTGGTTTTGGAAATAAAGAATTCAAAAAATTTACTTGAAAATATTATTTTTTAGTGTTTATGGAAGAAGATTGCACCTGTTTTTAACCAAGCGATAAACAAAATCCAATGTTTTGAATGTGTGAAGTTGCACAAGAGAATAAACACAATTGACACAATGTTCACATGATTTAACATTATGGTTTCAAGATTCATGGTACATGTGGTGTTTCTCATGAGGATAAAACCATGCATCATGCTTCTAGGAGGATAAGTTGAAGCAGATCAAACCATGCATCATGCTTATAGGAGGATAAGTTGAAACAAAGTTCACTTGCTTCAACACCATTGGTTTTAGGAGGAACAGTCGAAGCACAATTAACCTAAGCACCATTGAATTTTTCTCTTTTTGGATCAAGGGGGGCAATGCTAAATATTGGTAATCCAAAATATTTAGGCAACAAATGTAAACATTACCTTTTTTTTTGTATATAGCGAAATCGGTAACAATGATGGTATCTAACTCGTGTGACATGGGGTTGAATCCCATCGACTTCCTTATAACCCCTAGGGAGAACCACACCACCTGCAAGCATCACCTCCGGATAAGACGAGGTTTGAACTCGTGACTTGCTTAGCATCACGAACGCCTTAACAACACGTCCACTGGCCACTAGACCACACCCCTGCGGGCTAATATAAACGTTACCTTAGGAGAAATAAAAGTGTTAATTACCTATCTAAAATTATGTTTAGGGTTTTGGTTTTTAAAAGCTAGGGTTGTCTCTTATTATTTAATGAGACATTATTCTTGTAATATGCATTACATCCTAGGGACTACCAAATAATGAGAAGTTCTTGATATTAATGAAATTTAATTTATTTTCAATATTGTTCTTTTAGCATAATTACCAATCTGACGAGAACTGTGACCTCAAAATGAGAACTCTAGCTCTAAAAATCCACAATTTTGCATAAAAAATACTATAATCAACCCTTGAATTGAAAAGTGGTGCTACTAGTTGCACCTTTTTCTTTTTAGGAGTTAAAATTACAACCCTTTGCAACCACAACCGGTAATGTGGGTAGAAAAAACTTTTAAATCAACCTTGAATCGAAAAGTTGTGTTAGCACTAGCACCCTTCTTTTTTGGGTGGGTTAAAATTACTACTTTTTTGAAACCATGACTTTAATAACCGACACCATTGCAAACAAATTCCTAATATCATCCCCCAAATCGAAAAGTGGTAATATGAGTAGCGCCTTTTTGTTTTCTTGGAGTGCAATATACAACTTGTTTGAAACCATAGCCTTAACAATTGGTACCATTATAAGAAAAAAATTAAAATCAACCCTTGAATAAAAAAGACATACTAATAGTGTGTTGGATTACTGAGAGGGGGGGTGAATCACTAATAGAGAAATATAATCATTTTTCACCATAAAATGCAAATGTTATATCAATGTAGCATTATCATCCAATAGTTGTAGAGTAAATAAACAATGAATAAATGAGCAATCACACACATACACAATACACCAATGTTTTACGTGGAAACCCAAAGCGGGAGAAAACTATGAAATACTTTTTCTTATATGTCTTTAAGAATTACATTCATTGGAAGTACCAACTTCCTTTTTTTCCAGCTGCAACTAGAAGGAGGCTCCGACCCCCTAGTTTCTCAGGCTACAACCCGAGGGAAGCTCCAACTCCCCAATTCTCCAGCTACAACCAGAGGGAGGATACAACCCCCTATGTTCTCCGGCTACAACAGGAAGGTGGATACAACCACCTGTCCTTGCCTCGTCCAACCGCCTTGGTATATAAGTAGAATGATGGAACCACTGCCACACTATCACTGTGAGTATACTGCTGTAAACCTGTACCAATCAACCTGCACCAAACTACCTGTACCAATAACCTGAACCATGCATAAACCATGCATCAACCTGTACCTCAAACTATACCATAAACAAGTGCATCAAACATGCACCAACTTGTACTAAATAACCTATAATCAACCTGTACCATAAACAAGTGCATCGACCATGCACAAACCTGTACCATGAATAAGTGCATCAACCATGCACCAAACGTGTATGAATAACCTGTCACAACAACCTGTCCAAACAACCTATCACAACAACTTGTCTCATCAATCTTATCAACCAAATCATATCTACTCACCAAGATCAATCACCAAGACAGATCTCAAATATGTGCATCAACCAAGCATAATACAACAACTCATAATCATCACCAAGATCATTATGTGCTTCTAATAATATGCCAATACAATTATGCTACATAATTCATAAACCATGTGTCAACAATACTACTAACAAGTGCCTCCAACCATGTACCAAGTATGTACCAATAATGTATCAACTACTCATAAACTATGACTCATCAAGATGTACCAACATCATCAATTATACACCTCATGTATGTGCCAACTCATCAACTACTTGTCTCAACCATGTACCCACATGTACCTCAACCAAAATCCCTCATCAATTTCATCATCCAAATCTGATTTGTAACTCTGTAATAGACCTGTTGTATATGATCACATACCTGCAAACCTTCCTTAACTTTAACAACAAGAGACTAGCATTTTCATCAAACTTTACTTTAGTCTCACATGACTAGTTTTGGATTAGCAACAACCCTAACTTGAAATAATCATAACTATGTACTTGTAATGAACAAAGATCTAAAAATAATACAAAATGTTCTTCAGTGTGTTTCATGCAATTACTCCAGGTGTCACTACTTGGAACCTCTCATAAAAGGAGTTATAGAAAAAATGACATACCTTGTTGAATTCTGGCTTATTCTAGAGAGAGAACTTGTAAAACATGCCCCCCACATAATGCTTGTTGTATGGATCTGAAAATTTTACACAAAATACTATAGATTGTACTCTAACTAACACATTTGATCTTACTGAATTTGGATCTCTTATGAAGAAGTTATGATGTTTTTACTTGAAACATCTGTTTTAGACTAGTTTCAGGGCTAGCCACAAAACCTATTTTCCACGGAGTGTAACTCCAAAAATACAACCCACAAGCTGAAATTTGTACCACAACTACTTGTATGTGTTTCCTCAATGACCTCCCAATTTCACAGTTTGAATCATTCTAGAAAACAATTTATTGCGAAAATGGTGAGATGACCTGTAAATAACATACCATAGAAAGCATCATCAAAATAATTTATTCTCCCTTGAATTTCGGCCTTCTTTACTTCACCTTCCCTATGAAATTCAGCTTAGATATCCTTTGGTTACCTTAGTCACCTATAGATATACAATATGCTCAAGTGTGATTCAAATGAGAGAGCCTTGCCTCTTATTTATACTTTCATGTAGCTTCCTTAAGGGGTTACCTTTTAACCATCTTAACCCAATTTCCTTATGTTAGGGCTAACCCACTTCTAACCACTTTCCATAATTAGAAAGTTCTCCATTTAGTTTATTATTTAAATAATCCTCCTTGACTTTGTCACTTCACTTTATTATTTAAATAATCCTCTTTGACTTTGTCACTTCA
>JZKD02S0440661.1:894421-910703 GCA_000966675.3 Picea glauca | reverse complement strand
TGTTGATTATTTGGGTTGGTTGTCATTGATGTCAACCCTTGAAGATAGTCCGGTAGCACAAAGGTTTGAATAATGGACCCAAGTTTGTTTGATGTATAATGGTATGCAATTTAATATATTTGAAGATAAGACTATTCTAGATGGATAATACATGTCATGCCATTTTCAGTGGTATGTGGAATGTCACATAACTCCTCACGGTTAGAGAGTTATGGCCATCTGAAGTTGGAGAACCCTCATGAGTCATCTTGATCCAAAAAGATCTTTTAAAGACTATGGTTAAGTTTTTAAAGCATGAGTTCATTAACCATTTACGAATTGAAGAAAGAGTAAGAATCAATGATATAACATGGTATCCATAATAAGATATGTAGATCTGAAAGTAAGCACAAAGAATTAGCAAACCATAAACAATAAAGTTGTTAACGTAGTTCGACAATATCGCCTACGTCTCTTAGCCTTTGTCTTAGTGGGTGAGGCTTTCTTATTTCTCTTCAAAGCTTCAAAAGTACATCAGAAAAGTGTCAAATGGATTACAAACTAGTCTGGCTGTGTTCTTCTATACCTCAAGAACCCAACACAACTAATGACACTGAAAACGGTTGAGCGAAGCTCTCAAAATTGGCCCGCAAAGTACCTCTCCTCATTGGCTCCCCTACATAAAATTGACTTTGGCTTCACAAGTCTATAGCATATCTCCTCTTATAAACTTGTTTGGAATGTCAAAAACATCTGGTTTATATATATTCTGATTTGGGGGTTGAAATCCAACTTCCCCCCAACTTTCTGGTCTCAAATTGGGCTTAGATCCTCTTCAAAGAGCCAAAAATCCTCAAAAATAACTAAACATCAACTAAACATCCACTAAAATAAGGTCAAAACCCCAAATTTGGAAAAAAATATGCTTAAGCTCTTAGTTAGGGATCCCTCCCCCTTTCTGTGGTCATATGAGGGCCATGTGGCCTAGTGCCAAGGGGCGCACCTCCCTTAGCTGGAAAAGGTGCTCAAGTTTAAATTTATGAAAAGTGGGTTTTTTCTCTAAAGTAGTAATTCACCCTTTGTGGCTAGATCATAGTGCTTAAGTCATTTGAAGAGGAAATTCATGGGATAGAATCCCATGGAGTCCAAAAATATAAATTTTACCTTTTTAAGGCCTTGACCATGGTGACACGTGTCACCCTTGGATTGGACCATGTGTCAGCCCATGGTTGGCCAATCTTTTGCCACATGGACTATCAAAACTTTGACACTTGTCATCATGAACCCTTGCGACTTGTCATGACCTAATGATACCACATGTCATCACCTAATGACTGCCACTTGTCAAATTTAGAATCTTCCATGTGTCACATGCTGAATATGCCACGTGTCCCTTGACTAGTTGACTTTTTACTTGTTTGACCCAAACTTCAGATTGCTATAACTTTTGCATACAGACTCCATTTTTCAATCCGTTTGTGCCACCAGAAAGCTTGCGATGAGCACTTTGCGATTATTTTGTTTTCTTGAACATTTGATAACTTTGATTTTTGAGCCTTTCAAGATCCATTTGGATCACACCTCCCCATGAAGACCTTTTGGTCCTCCAAAAGGGTACTAACCAGTCATCAAGTGCGGGATAGGCCACCCCACTTGTTATCTGTCTTTAAACTCTATCCCGCGCACCTGTCTCATCAAGATCAATTAAAAAACAACCATGACAACCGACATCATATTGTTAGCCACTTGTACTCTTTCACATCTTACTGAAGCCACTACCATCCATGTTGAAAGCATTAGCAATGATAACATCGGAAATATGACTGCAAATGAGATAATATGTTTGTATTAGTTGCACGACATTAGCTTATCTTGAAGAAAATTATGATTGAACTTCCATTCTAAAATCATCACATGTTCATGCTTAAGATCAATTGCTTGATTTGGCACAATTATAGGTGTTTTTCTTGCATAAGATTCCTTCCTTAATTGTTCCATTGTTTGAAGAGATTGATTTGCTTTTAAGTGATGTGTATGTACAACATATTCATTGCCTTCTTTGATTAAGTGATATTGATTCTGATCCTTGTAGAATATTTCTTTGTGATCATACAAATAAGGACTGCCTAAGACCGTTCGACATTCATTGAGTGGCACCACATCACACATTACCTCATCCACAAATTTTGATGAAATTGCAAATTTTAAAGTGCATTGATTTGTTATGCGCAATTTATGATTGTTGCTTATCCATTTGAGTGAGTAAGGTTTATGATGCATCTGAGTGTTTAACCCCAATTGTTTAACCACTTCCTCTGAAATCAAGTTAGATTGAGATCCACTATCTATCAATGTGTCGACCTTAGTATGCCTCATTATGACCCTTATGTGAAAAAAATTACTTCTAGAATCATATCCATCACCAATTTTACCTGTCAAACCAATTGTTGTGATTTTAAACTTATCATCCGAATCTGATCCCAAATCTGTTGGTCGTGTTTCTGTTGCAATTGTTTTCCTCCCTTTCCTTTCTTTGAACTACTTCGTTCTCTTCTCAGGATGCAATTGTGAGAATGATCATCATCATGCCCTTCTTTCTTGCAATGCTTGCAAGACAACTTCTCTTCCCTTCTTGTCACTGAATTTTCTTTCTTTCCATTCCCCTTCCGTTTGTCCTCTTTTCTTGAAGACGATTCCCCTGCTACATCAACTCCTGTTTTCCCTGCCTCAATGTATTTTTCTTGAACATAAACCTCATCAATATTAGTAGGTCCAAACATAAATACAATGTTACGAATGTGTGCAGGTAAACCTCCTATATACTTCATAAGAGTTTCTTGGGTATGTAATGGAATGTCTAACATTAATGCCATCTTACAAAATTCATCTGTGTATTCCTACGTTGTTTGTCCCTTTCTTAGTTTAAGACCTTTCCATTCAATTAAATCCTTCTCTTTATAATCCAAAGGATAAAATTGTTTTTTAAGTGCAGAAACAACAACTTGCCATGATGGAAATACATTACCCACTTGTTGCGTTCCATTTTGCAACTTGTGTTGCCACTAGATGAGTGTTGTGCCTGCAAGTCGAAGCAATGCCAATTTGATTTGAGTTGCCTCATCTTTGATTTGTTGCACACTGCAATAAAATTCCATCTTCCTGACCCAGTTATCAAGCCTCTCTGCATTGACTTTACCATCATACATGGGTAATTCAAACTTCACATCAAACTTAAGTAAAGGCATATCATGTTTATGTTTATGAGAATGTTTTCTTGCGGTGGATTTGGAACTTGTACTTGAAGAAGAAGAAGTTGATGGAGAAGAAGGAGGTGAAGGAGGAGGTTTAGGAGGATCCTCTCCTTCTTCACTTTTGGCCTTTGAATATTCAACTAGAATCAATCTCTTCCTCTCCAATTAATCATCATATAAAAGCTTTACCATCTCCGACATGGCGAAGAAATTCTTTTGAAACTCTATCTCGGTATGAGAAAGTCCCTCTTCCAATGCCATCTTCTCACTTTGAGAAGTTCTCTTTCTCGATCCAATCTCAGGATTCTCTTAGACAAGCTCGCCTTCAACATGATTCAACCTTTCCATGGTAATCATGCAAACTCAAAAACCAATCGTCATCCTGCTTTGATACCACTTGATCCGAAAAGATCTTTTAAAGACTATGGTTAAGTTTTTAAAGCATGATTTCATTAACCATTTAGGAATTGAAGAAAGAGTAAGAATCAATGGTATAAAATGGAAGCGATAATAAGATGTGTAGATATGAAAGTAAGCACAAATAATCGAAAAACCATAAACAATAAAGTTAATGAAGTTTGGCAATATCACCTACGTCTTCGGGCCTTTGTCTCAGTGGGTGAGGCTTTCTTATTTCTCTTCAAAACTTCAAAAGTACATAAAAAAAGTGTCAAATGGATTACAAAATGGTATGGTTGTTTTCTTCTAGACCTCAAGAACTCAACACAACTGACGACACTGAAAACAGCTGAGCGAAGCTCTCGGAATTGGACCACAAAGTTCCTCTCCTCAATGGCTCCCCTGCATAGAACTAACTTTGGCTTCACAATTCTATAGCATTTCTCCTTTTCTAAAATTTTTTGGACTAAAAAAAACTTATGGTTTATATAGATTCTGATTTGGGGATCAAAATCCAACTTCCCCCAACTTTTCGGCCTCATATTGGGCTCAGATCCCCTTTAGAGGACCAAAAATCCTCAAAAATCACTAAAAATCAGCTAAAAATCAGGTAAAAACCCAAAATTTGGCAAAACATCTGCTTAATCCCCCAGTTAAGGAGTGCCCACCCCTTTTTTGTTCATATGAGGTCCATGTGACCTAGTGCTAAGGAGTGCACCTCCCTTAGCTAGAAAAGGTGCTTAAGTTTAAATTTATGAAAAGTGGGTTTTTTCTCTAAAATTGTAATTCGCCCTTTGTGGCTAGCTCATAGTGCTTAAGTCATTTGAAGAGGCAGGTCATGGGATTGAATCCCATGGAGTCAAACAATATAAATTTTACCTTTTTAAGGCCTTGAACATGGTGACATGTGTCACCCTTGGATTGGACCATGGTTGGCCAATCTTTTGCCACATGGACTATCAAAACTTTGACACTTGTCATCATGAACCCTTGCCACTTGTCATGACCTAGTGATACGACATGTCATCACCTTATGTATTCCACTTGTTGAATTTAGAAGTTGTCACGTGTCACATGCTGAAGATTCCACGTGTCCCTTGACCAATTGACTTTTTACCTGTTTGACCCAAACTTCAGATTGCGATAACTTTTGCATACATACTCCGTTTTTTGATCCGTTTGTGCCACCGGAAATCTTGTGATGAGAAAATCACGATCATGTTGTTTTATTGAACATTTGAGAAATTTAATTTTTGAGCCTTTCAAGATCCATTTGGATCACGTCTAGAAGCCCCAAAAGATCAAAGTAGCCAAAGTGGTTGCAAAGAAGAAATTATTTAAATAATAAACTGAAGTGATGAGTGTAATATAAGTCAAAGTGGATAGAAAAGAAATTGTTTAAATAATAAAGTTAATGGAGAAATTACTAAGTGGACAAATGGTTAGAAGTGGGTTAGCCCTAAAATAAGGAAAGTGGTTTAAGATGGTTAGAAGTAACCCCTTGAGTGTACTATAAGTCAAAGTGGATACAAAAGAAATTATTTAAATAATAAAGTTAATGGAGAAATTACTAAGTGAAGAAGTGGTTAGAAGTGGGTTATCCCTAAAATAAGGAAAGTGGTTTAAGATGGTTAGAAGGTAACCCCTTGAGGAAGCTACATAAACGTATAAATAAGAGGTAAGGTCTCTCATTTTAATCACACTTGAGCATATTGAATATCTACAAGTGACTGAGGTAACCAAAGGATATCTAAGGCAAATTTCAGAGGGAAAGTGAAGTAAAGAAGGCCGGAATTCAAGGGAGGATTCTTTTGATGATGCTTTCTAAGGTATGTTATTTACAAGTCATCTCACCATTTTTTGCAATAAATTTTTTTTTTAGAATGATTCAGACCACAAAATATGGAGGCCATTGAGGAAACATATCCAAGTAGTTGTGATAAAAATTTCATCTTGTGGGTCGTTGTTTTTTGGAGTTACACTCTGTGGAAAATAGGGTTTGTGGCTAGTCCTGAAACTAGTGTAAGACCTGTGTTTCAGGTAAAAACGTCATAACTTCTTCATAACAGATCCAAATTCAGTAAGACCAAATGTATTGGTTATAGTACAGTCTATAGTATTCTTTGTACCATTTTCCAATCCATACAACAAATATTCCGTGCGGGGCACTCTCTACAAGTTCTCTCTCTAGAATAATCCAGAATTCAACAAGGTATGCCAATTTTGCTATAACTCCTTTTCTGAGAGGTTCCAAGTAGTGAAACCTGGAGGAATTGCACAAAAGACACTGAAGAACATTGTGTACTATTTTCATATCTTTATTCATTACATGTACATAGTTATGGTTATTTCAAGTTAGGGTTGTTGACTAATCCAAAATTTGTCATGTGAGACTAAAGTAAAGTTTGACGAAAATGCTAGTCTCTTGTTGTTAAAGTTAAGGAAGGTTTGCGGGTATGCGATCATATATACCAGGTCTATTACAGAGTTAAAAATCAGATTTGTATGATTAAATTGATGCAAATTTTTGGTTGAGGTACATGTTGGGTACATTGTTCAGACAAGTAGTTGATGAGTTGGCACATACATGAGGTGTATAGTTGATGATGTTGGTACATCTTGATGAGTCATAGTTTATGTGTATTTGATGCATGATTGGTACATATTTGGTGTATGGTTGATGCACTATGATGGTACATGTTGAGGTACAGGTCGATGCATGGTTGATGCACTTGTTTATGGTACAGGTTGATTACATGTTGTTTGGTACAAGTTGGTACAGGTTGTTTAGTGCAGGTTGATTGGTACAGGTTTACATCAATATATCTCACAGTGATAGTGTGACATCGGTTCCATAATTCTACTTATATTTCAGGGCAGTTGGACGTGGCAAGGACAAGTGGTTGTAGCCGGAGAACATATGGGGTTGTAGTCTCCTTCAGGTTGTAGCCAGAGAATTGGGGAGTTTTAGCTTCCTTCAGGTTGTAGCCTGAGAAACTAGGGGGTTGGAGCCTCCTTCCAGTTACAACTGGAAAACAAAGGAATTTGGTGCTTCCAATTAATGTAATTCTTAAAGACATATAAGAAAAATCATTCCGTGGTTTTCTCCCGCTTTAGGTTTCCACGTAAAAACAATGATGTACTGTGTATGTGTATGATTGCTCATTTGTTCATTGTTTATTTACTCTGGAACTATTGGATGATAATGCTAGATTGATATAACAATTGCATTTTATGGTTAAAAATGATTAAATTTCTTTATTAATGATTCACTCCCCCTCTCAGTAATCCAACAATTGGTATCAAAGCAGGTTCCTTCAGGAAACAATTTAACCACTGGAAGGAGATCATGGATTATTCTGAGAATGGAGTACCATTGTTTAATGTTTAGAATGGTTTAAAGTATGAGCTATGGAGTGGAAGGAAGAACGTATTTTTACAGGCAAAGGGGCATTATATTTGGCTATTAGTCATTACAGGATATGATAGTTCAAAAAGGGCAAAGACTACAACCAAGAAGGAATTGAAGAAGAATAACAAAATAACAATGGATTTCATTTGGGAAGGATTACCTAATCTGGTAAGAGAAAATGTTGGTAAATGTTCATCATCCAAAGAACTTTGGGATAAGTTACATGATATATATTCTTCATCCATCGCAGATTCAGAAAATGCCAAAGAAGATGCAAGTACAAATCAAGAAGAAATATGTTCACCATGTCAAAAAGATTCAAAAGATGAAGAGTAGATAATCAACAAAGGTATGTTGTTTTTCTTTAATTGTGAAAAATGCGAACATATTGAAATAGAATGCCATGAAGGAAATGAGATAGAAAAACTAATTGAAAAAGAAGAAAATTATGAAGAAGAATTGATCAGTTCTTTAGATGAACTAAGAAAAGAAAAAGAAGAAAACAAGTCACTCAAAAAAGAATTGATGAAACAAAAGGAAAGTGATCACATTTTTGAAGAAGCCCAACAGGTCATTAAGAACTTAAGAACTCAACTAGAAGAATCCAGAAAGATCAAAGAAAATATTAAAGATAAAAAACAATATTTTTAAGCCAACATAGCAACATAGAAGGAAGAAGCAGAAATGAGAGAAAGTATATTGACAAATCATCTTAAGGAAAGAACTAACAATATAAACCATCTTGAGGCAGTGTCTGGTCAAGAAGAGAAAGGACTTGAAGAAGAAATAATCACATTAAAAATCCATCTTGAAGAAGCGAAAAGAACAAAAGAAGTCATGAAGTCTTAGATAATGAAGAAATAAGAAGAGGTTGAGAATCTTGAAGAAGAAGTTGTCACATTGAGAAGTAAAATCGTCAAGCTCAACAAGAGTGTTGAAGAGACATAAACATCCACATCAGTTATAGAGAATGAAGAGAAACACTCTAGGTTGCTAGAAAAGAAGAATGAATAAAATAGAAAGAGTTATATAGAAGTACTCAAAGGAAGGATTCATGGTCAACCGGAATCTAAGAAAACTATTGAAGATACATCTTCAAGAAGACCATCCATGTTCAAGCCACAAAGAAGATTCAATCATGATCATGATCAATCAAGGCAGAAATTCAGAAGGACTACACCACAAAGAGGATCATTCACTTTGAGGTATGCAAATTTCTTTTATGGTCATTGTTTTTATTGTACTAATTTTGGACATAAGGTTGCAGATTGCAGTGATTATAAAAGAAATGTTCAAGCAATAAGTGTCTATGTGGCCCCACATAACATTGAATGTTACAAATTTCATAACTATGGACACATATCCCCTGATTGTAGAAGCATGATCGATACTTCCATGAAAGAGAACAATGATATCATATATAATAAAGTATGGATAAAAAAACACAAAGAATAGGTGAACAAAGACTAGGTCCCATAGATCGCAAGTTTGGCAATAAAACGAGATGAATAAGATTCTACAGAGAAAAAAAAAGATGTCAGATACATAAAGGTTTGGAAAATAACTGAAAGAAAAGAATGACATTTAAATAAGGAACATGTTCAAGAGATTATACTTTCAGGAATTGTAGTGAAAGATGAATCCACAGACAGAAAGAAACAAGTTAGAGCTCGGAGAGATGATAAATCTACCAATGAAGATGATGATGAATACACATCAGAGCAGGAATTGTTCTGAGCCATCCGTCTTAGAGACTCCCAAGTAACATGAATATTAGACAGGGGGAGTCTATGTGATAGATTTGACAGAACAAAAAACCATCCTTTGAGAAACTTGCAGAGTTTTTATAGACATATCCAGAGTAGTTAGTTAACAAAAGTACAGTTTGATAGTTGTAGTAGTGAAGACTTCATTGTAACAACCCTAGTTGAAAAAATGTGAAGGATTATTAAGTAAAAATTAACGAGGGGATTAATCGTCTTAATATGGCATTAATTAAACAGGATAGGTATAATAAAACTAATTAAATAATTATTGATTAATTAATGGTTGCAATTTGATTAATTAATTGATTAATTAACTACCTATTACATTTAATAACACGAGTATTAAATTTAATAAATTAATAAGATATATAGTTAAATTGAAAGGTTACGTACACAACAAGGGATAACTTATTAATTGCGGGAGGATGAAATAATAAAGGAAAGGATAAGGGGCATTAATGAGGGGTGGGTAAGGAAGTAAAGGCATGAGTCGATGAAGGAGGAATAGGGAGGGATTTTGGGGCTTTGGGATTTGCAGAGAGAAGTGGAGTTTGGAGTGGGATTGTATCAGTCAGGCACCAGAGTTGCTGGAGGTTTTGGGCACGGGGGGCAGGATATCCATATGATATCCTGGAGCTAGGAAGTTACCTAGTTGGCAGGGTGGAACTAGGTTCTGGGCAATGTTTTACAATGCAGCAGCGATCAAGACAAATAGAGGGTTATTAGCATCAGGTTCAGGTATTTAAAATTTTGCAATTGTTTTTAATCAGTTATAAAATTTTGTTATTATTGATAAATTTGTATGCGAATGTGTTAAATTATAGAAATTCTTGAATTTTACTGCTATGTTGTAAAATAAATGGTTGTTTAATTTAATTCGGCCATTACACATGGTATCAGAGCATCTTAGTTCTAAATCTGGGCCTATGGGCCAAGTTCCCAAAACTCCAAGCCCTAACTCCAGCTACGCTTAACCTACAAACAAAACACATAAATTTTAATAAAAATAAAAATAAAATAAATAAATGCAATACGAATTTACTGAAGTAAAACAAGAAAGTAAGTGTTGTTACACAAACCACCTCTTGAAGCATGGCCTATCTTAATTTTAGCTGCCCAAAATTCTGACCAAACCACATTGCATAGAAAGAGGAGGTCATTAGCTTTCCCAACACAGTTGCCTGTTTAGGACTAAAACAATGTTGATCAAATATACACAAAAAGAAAAGAGAAAATCACAAATTGACCCTTTGAATTCCAGAAGTGCCATCAATCTTTTACTATCGTAACTAAACAACTCTATTTGTTTTTGTTTTTATTCTTAATTTTCTTGTCCTTTATTTAAACATGCCTTTCACACCCATTCAAATTTCAACATATGGTCTATGGGACTGTCATGGAACCAACTGTCATCGCGATCTTAGATCTGTGTTATGTATTTCTCAAGTACAGATTCGCAGAGGCAACAGATCATCCTCTGCCACCTTCCCGTGAGAACCAAACATGAAATATTCCCTAGCTGCTAATCAGGAAGGTAGGAGGCAGGTAACAACAATAACTCTTGTAAAAAAATAATTGTGGAGATAAACATTATAGTTGCGCCTTACTTACAGCGTGCAAGTCGATAAAAGAAATAGGCTGAGACTATGTGGCGTAGAAGGAAAATCCACAAAATACCTGTCACGGAGCGTTAAAACTGCAGTCTGAAAATGTACTGGGAATAAGAGAAAATATGCAACGCAAATATCAACCAGAAATTAAGATCACTTGCATTAGTTGGTAGATTGAGCTCCATGCCAAAAGGTCAAATCGGGATCTTATACATCAATAAACTCAAATGACAAATAGAAAAACACCTTGGAGGACAGATCAATGACGGAGATATAAACCTCACGCTGATAACATACAGTTAAACTAGAGGCAAAATACAAATTAACAGAAGGCAAACAACCACATATTTGGTCCTGCAATAAGAGAGTGAATGAATATCAGAAGATTCAGACAAACACTGGGAATACAGCCAAATATATCGCTAAACTGTAGAAGGCACCTACATTCAGATGGACAATTAATTTCATGAAAGACAAATCTGTGACCAAGATGTAGATGGTCAGAAAAAAACAAAAAATGGCTAAAATTTAGTTAAAACGAAGATGGGTGAGATTATTTATCACTTAAATGAATATTTGACAAAAATTGGAACTAAACCATGAAGACGAATATAGAATCCTCAGTGACCAAATTAAATTCTGTAGCAATGCTTCCGAATTATATCATTCCTTTACTTATGTTGCTTCCCTTCTTCAGGCTGGAAAAGGCAGTTCACCCGTCATATCAAGTGCCCATTGACCCCATCGAGACACGAGATGGGGAAGATTGGGATCCAGATAACACTCTTGGGTAGGCGACCGATAGATGCCTACGTATGTCATTCATTCTCAGACAATATAGAACCCTCAGTGACCGAATTAAATTCTGTAGCAAAACCAGAGGCCTTCTAACAAACAATTAGCTGACCAATAAAAGTAAAATTTACTAAAATATGGGAGTAAATGGATAAAATATAGAAGGATTCAAGATGCGTAGATAAATGCAAAAGTCAGACAAATTCAATAAAAATATATAGCTAATTTGCAGAGGAATTTTGACAAACAGTGAGTTGGACAAACAACGAATATATGAATTTTTTTTCAAATAGCGAGTTGGACAAACAACGAATATAGGAATTTTGACAAACAACGAATATATGATTTTTTTTCAAAAAAAAAAATACTAGTCCTGGGCCCAATCTCCAAGCATCAACAACACGAGCGCTCATACATAAGTCACAACACATAATCCAGTTCCCACGAACAAGTGCCAAACCACCGAGCGAATGAGAAAATAATGCGCACAACACATTCGAAGACTTGTGGGTATCTCTATCATAAGAGGAATCTCAACAAACGACGCTCACAGATGGCAAATACTCGAAAAATACAAGAGAAAAGCAGGTTGGTAACGATGATCCGTAGGGGAATTTTACCAGACATGGAGAACATATAATAGAATTTGGCTGGTGGCTACTGCTACAGTCTATTGATAAATTTTGTCAAACAATCCCAAGACAATTAATGGTAATTGTTACACATAAACGCGTCATCTAGAGGACTTAGCAAAATTAAAAAAAAAAAAAAATGGATGGCAAAGCTAGGACTCGATAACCATTTAAATAGCCCGTAAGCACCTATAAAATGCATAAGGGCCAACGCACTATAACAACCCAAAAGCGAGCCTTTAACTAGGCCTTTATACAACCCAAAAGCCTGCGAACCGCCGCCATAGCGAGCTCCGACTGCTTCCATTGACTGGGAAAGTCTGAGTTCGCAGGTAGTATGGAGGAGAGGAGCTCTCATGTGCCTGTGCACTGTATTTACCATGGCGGCCATGCTCCCTCACGCCTCCCTGCACAGGTGACCACAGCTAATGAAGGAGACAAAATGGAGAGTTTAGGGTTTAAAGGAGTGGACCAATATTTTATTCCCCTAAATGAAAGTGAGGGGCACGTGGGCCACATGCGAGCCCCACGCCGCCGACTTAGCAGTCTTGTGGCAAGTGGGCCTCATATATTCCCCACGCGGCCAATTCAAATTTTGATTAATTTTACATTTATCTTTATATTTATTTTATTATATTTTCCTTTTTTTTTTTTTTTTTATTATTTTTGTTTTTTATATATATTTTAATATGTCTGAAGTTGAAAACATAAATACTAATTTTTATATATGATCTTTTTAAATATTTAATAATTACTTGAAAACTACTTTTCAAGTGTGATTAAACATCATTTAAAAAAATATATATATAATCAACTTTAAAATATAATTAAATTGTAATTATTAAAGTATTAATAAAGCTTAGTTATAAAGTTTAAAAAAAAGGGGGGGGGGGTTTAATTGTTAATTTTAAATAAAGCTAATCAGTTTAGACCCGCACTGAACTCAAGGTTGTTACCTCAAAGGCTCACTAAGGTTTGTTTTCTCTTTCAGGACCAGTGGAGTGAAAGGGTTGTCGACTGCGTTAGGAACGAATTCAAGAGGTCGGCGCAGTATTGGAGTGGACCGGCACATGACCATATTGAGTATATGACCGGCGCAGTATTGGAGTGAACCGGCAGACACACACAACTGGCTCATCATAGGTAGATCGGCTAATAAGGAGAGAGTCATATCTTCCCACAACTCTTGAGAAAATATTAAGACTGCCACCATGCCGTCCGTAAATAAAGTGGTCCTCTTTTTCACTTTATCTGCTCATAGGTGATCAAATGGGAGGGAGTTAAGAACTAATAATAAATTCTAAAGGAGTTCGTAGGGTTTCTTCAAGGGTTTACTGGTGGGGGTAAAATAAAGATAATTTAGCTTTAATTTGAGGTAAAGTAAAGTTTAAATTTAATCTTTATTCTAAAAATTTAGAATTTATCTAAGCTTTAATATTTAATTGAGTTTAATCCCTAAGTTAAATAATAAAATATGGTTGAGCTTTAACTATTATTAGTTAAGGTGTCATTAGGACTTAGACTAGGACAAGCGGGAAGGAGGCGTCATATTCACTAGGAGAGTAAGCATAGGAAGTGGCGAGTATGGCGCAAGGCTAACGTAGCTACAGGGAAAGGGAACTAATAGTTCTTATCGTAGGGGTGAAGAAATCAAGCTTAGACGCTTAATCCTAACCCTAACCTAGCCAATCCCCTAATGGAATAATGTCTTTTTACAGACAAGTAAAGAAAACTTACGCCTAACCCTATTTCTAAGTTTAAAATAGCACCAATTTGAAACGTCCTTGAACTCACCCTGACAATTTTGGGGTGATGTAGGTTAAAGCATACAGGATGGTCAGGACTCGAAGGAGTCAAGGTAGGGGAGCGTCGTCGCAAGCACCGCCAACACCGCCAACGCCACCACCACCATCTCCCGAACCAGCCCTCATACTGCGCTCGTTAGAAGCCATTAACGAGACTTTAAAGGGGAGACAACCGGCAGGGACTGAAGTGGAACCCCCACCGTCTGGAACGGGTAATCCAGAAGCGTTAAGGGATTCAGGGGGAGGACCTCCACCTGAAGACATCACGCGAGAATTGCAGAAAATCAAAATTCTAGAGTTTGTCGGGGGTCGCGCCAATGAACGTGCAGAAGCATGGTTGGAAGGCATGGCAAGGTGTTTTTCCTTAAGGGACTATGCGTCCAACTCAAAGGCGAAGATTTCCATTTTTCAGTTAAGAGACAACGCCTTGAACTGGTGGGGAAACCTGGAAAGACAACTTCACCTTACCCCAGACACAGTATCTTGGGAAATTTTCGAGGAGAGGTTCCGAAGGAAATATCTACCAGCATACTATGAGGAACAACAGGTAGGGGCATTTCATGCCTTAGTACAGGGAAACAAAACTGTAGAAGAATATGAGATCATATTTATGGAACTGGTCAAATATGTGTCGTATATGGATAATGACCAACGACAGGTAGAGCGCTTCGTCTATGGATTGAACCCTAAGATAAGAGCTATGGTGCGAATGTGGAAACCGTCTTCAGTAGCGGAGGCGGTGGAAAATACGCGTTACGTGGAAGAACATATGAACTTGACCGGGGGTACAAGACCGACATTTCCGCATCGCCCGGGATTCATAGGGAAGGCCCCAAGGACATTTCCTAGGGGAGGGGGCTCAAGGCCACCGCCATATGGTAACAAAGTCGCGCCGAGGACAGTAGCTGCAGGGATTTCAATGGTAGCGAGTGCAGCATTTTTTTCATCGCCAATAGAGTAGACAGGTCCACGACCATCCCAAGGAACAACGAGTAGGGGTAGGGGTTCCAGGGGAAGGAAATTATTTCAAAGGCAGTCACATAACAATGCACATGTTCAATCTTGTGTTACCTGTTGGGGGTGCGGAGGAATCCATTACCAGTGCGACTGCCTAGAGTTACAATCATGGTTCGTGCATAGAGAAGGAAAGGCACCGATGGGGAGAGCAAGTAGCAGCCACTAGATTTACGCAGCAGTTAATAATCGCTAGGCCGAACATCAATCCACGGTGGTGGAGTCATCAGGTACGCTAAATCATATCAATGTTAAGATTTTGTTTGATTCTGGTGCGACAAATAGTTTCATTTCACCATCTGCATTAGAAAAGAGTGGGTTGGTAGCCTACGAGCATGATGACTTTAAACAAGTCGAGATGGCTTCGGGGGAAAAACAAGCAGTAGGACCTAGTGTTGATAATTGTATAGTAGACCTGGGAGTGTGCACTACCAGGTTGAAGGTATACGCCACTGCTCTTGGGGCATATGACCTAATCATTGGAATGGATTGGTTAGCAGCTCATCGAGCTTTGGTAGATTGTTTTGCAAAGAGGGTGCTTTGTGTTGATGATGAAGAAAGACTAATAGAGATCCAGGGTGTACAGAGAAAAGTGTTGTTACACTTTATATTCACCATGAAGGTTAAGCGATGCTTGAGACAAGGGTGTCGACTTTATGTAGTGGAAGCAATGAATGAAAGGAAGGGACCCTCATTGGATCAGTACCCGGTATTGTCAGAATTTTAGGATGTTTTTCCGAACGAGTTACCAGGGTTACCTCCTGAGAGAGAGCTTGATTTTACTATTGAGCTAAAACCTGGTGCAGAACCAATTTCTAAAACTCCGTATCGGATGACAGCGCCAGCACTTTGTGAGTTGCAAATGCAGTTGAAAGAGTTACTGGACTTAGGGCTAATAAGGCCCAGTGTCTCACCTTGGGGCGCACCGGTAATTTTTGTAAAGAAGAAGGATGGATCCTTACGACTGTGTATAGACTACAGGGACTTGAACCGTGCTACAGTGAAAAATAGGTACCCTATGCCGCGAATAGATGACCTCTTCGATCAGATGAAAGGAGCAACGGTATTCTCAAAGATCGATTTGCGATCAGGGTATCATCAATTAAGGATTAAGGAAGGTGATATCCCAAAAACTGCCTTCCGAACTCAGTTTGGACATTACGAGTTTGTTGTAGTACCTTTCGGATTGACCAATGCACTAGCAGTATTCATGAGCCTCATGAACGACGTATTCCGGAAGTACTTAGACCGTTTTGTACAAGTCTTTTTAGATGACATCCTCATCTATTCCAGGAATGAAAAAGAACATGAGGAACACTTGCAAATAGTGTTGTCCTGCCTTAGAGAGAAAAAATTGTATGGGAAGTTGTCGAAGTGTTCCTTCTTCCAGAAAGAGATCCACTATTTAGGTCATATCATTTTCGGCGAAGGAATCTCTATGGACCCAGAAAAGGTAAAGGCCATTATGGAGTGGCCAGTGCCGAAAAACGCCCATGAGGTGAGAAGCTTCATGGGGCTAGCAGGTTATTACTGGATATTTGTAGAAGGATTCTCAAAAATAGTGAAACCCATCACCACTTTGCAATGCAAGGGGGTCAGGTATGAATGGACAGAAGAAT
>JZKD02S0440661.1:880641-891036 GCA_000966675.3 Picea glauca | reverse complement strand
TTAAATTGAAAGGTTACGTACACAACAAGGGATAACTTATTAATTGCGGGAGGATGAAATAATAAAGGAAAGGATAAGGGGCATTAACGAGGGGTGGGTAAGGAAGTAAAGGCATGAGTCGGTGAAGGAGGAATAGGGAGGGATTTTGGGGGCTCTGGGATTTGCAGAGAGAAGTGGAGTTTGGAGTGGGATTGTATCAGTCAGGCACCGAAGTTGCTGGAGGTTTTGGGCACGAGGGCCAAGATATCCATATGATATCCTGGAGCTAGGAAGTTACCTAGTTGGCAGGGTGGAACTAGGTTCTGGGCAGTGTTTTACAGTGCAGTAATGGTCAAGACAAACAGAGGGTTATTAGCATTAGGTTCAAGTATTTAAAATTTTGCAATTGTTTTTAATCAGTTATAAAATTTTGTTATTATTGATAAATTTGTATGCGAATGTGTTAAATTATAGAAATTCTTGAATTTTACTGCTATGTTGTAAAATAAATGGCTGTTTAATTTAATTCGGCCATTACATTCATGATAGTATAGTAATAAATGGGTCAACATTATGGACAGTTGTGCAGTAGAGTCTTGGAAAGTATGGACAGAGATGGATTTGTACGAACACTTAGCTTGTTTGGATAGATATATGACAATGCACGAGAGCATGGCTTCATATATTGGTTCAGAGAGTGGTTTAGATACAAAGGAACATTATGGATGTTAATTACAAAGGAAATTGCTCGAACAATGCTAATGGATTCCAAATTGACAGAGATTTTTTGGACACATGCAGTGTATACAATAGTTCACATTAAAAATAGAGTAATGCTCAGAAACAACAATGATAAAACTACCTACGAGCTATGGAAATGAAGACCAACAAATGTGAAGCACTTCAAAATATTTGGAAGCAAATGCTACATCAAAAGAGAAGATCATAGAATGGGAAAGTTTGACTCTTTTGTGGAAAAATGAGTACTTATTGGTTACTCAAGTACAAGGAAATCATACCAGTGTTACAATCTGAGGTTGAACAAAGTTGTGGAAATCATCAATGTAACAATTGATGAAACATGTGGACGAGAGTCAAAGGAAGAAGAAAATGAATCAATGGAACAACTTTACGAAGAAGAAGAAAAATATGAAGACGAAGTAGAAGGTGAATATGAAGAGGATCAAACATAAGTAGAAGAACAATTTCAAAAAACACCTTCAAGGACACCTAGCAAATGAGTACAGAAGCATCATCCTTCAGATCAGATTATCATAAACAAGGATGCAAGAGTTGAGACTAGAAGAACAATCCATTCACCATAACAAATGCACCTAGCACTCTTAACTACGATTGAACCAAATAGTTTTGAAGAGGCCAACAATGATGAATTTTGGAATAAGTCCATGGATGAAGAGTTGGATCAAATAGAGAAGAATGACACTTGGGAATTGGTTCCAAGAACAAAGAATAAGAATGTGATGGGAACAAATTGGGTTTTCAGAAATAAATTGAATGAAGATGGACATGTTACAAGGAACAAAGATAGATTGGTATGTAAATGATACACACAGGTTTAAGGAATCAAATTTGAAGAGACATTTTCCCCAGTTGCCAGAATGGAAGCAATCTAATTGCTTTAGCTTATGCATGCTCCAAGAATATTAAAATGTATCAGATGGACGTGAAATCAACTTTTCTAAATGGATAACTTGAAGAAGAAGTATACATTGAAAAAATAGAAGGATTTCAGTTGTTAGAGAACACATATCATGTGTGTAAATTGAAGAAGGCCTTTTATGGTTTAAAACAAGCTCCTAGAGCATGGTACTCTAGACTGGATAAATATCTACAACAGGTAGGGTTCAAAAAAGGAAGTGCATAAAACAACATCTACATCAAGAAATTTGCAAAGGATATGCAGAATGAATTTGAAATGTTATTAATTAGAGAACTATCCTTCTTTCTGGGTCTTCAGATACATCAAAGAAACCGAGGAATTTTTATTTATCAAACTAAATATATCAGAGAAATGCTAAAGAGGTTCGGAGTAGAAGATTGCAAACCAGTTACCACTCCTATGCAAACCAATTGCAAGTTGAGAAAACATGATGATTCAAAGTCTACATACCAGAGGCAATACAGGTCAATGATTAGTATCTTACTATATGTGACAACATCCATACTAGTTGTAATGTAGGCAGTTGGACACGTGACATGATTTCAAGAAGAACCAAAGGAATCACATGTATTAGCAGTGAAGAGGATTTTCAAATATCTCAAAGGAACATAGGAGTTTGGATTATGGTATCCAAAAGGAAATCATCTATCATTTATTGCCTACACAGATGAAAATTGGGTAGGTTGCATTGATGATCGATGAAGCACCAGTGGAGAAACATTTTGCTTAGGTGAGTGTTTAGTATCTTGGCTAAGCAAAAAACAATCATCAATATTTTTATCTACAATCGAAGCAGAGTATATTGCAGTAGAAGGATGTTATACACAGGTTCTATGGATGAAACAAACTTTGACAGATATACAGGTTGAGTATCATGAGCCCATTCCAATCTATTGTGATAATACAAGTTCCATCAATATCTCAAAGAACCCGGTGATGCACTCCAAGATGAAACACATTCCAAACAAGTATCACTTACTATGGAAACAGGTTGCAGAGAAGAACATCATAGTTGAATATGTGGGAAAAAAAGAACAAGTGACAAACATCTTTACAAAACCACTTCCACGGGAAGCCTTTAAGTATCTTCGCCAAAGACTCAGAGTAATTTCTACTGCAAAGTGAATGTTTTTGAATGTTTATCTTATATGTCTTAGATTTGCATGAGGAAACACCATAAAAATGACAGTTCATGTTGGGAGATCAGTTTCGGGAAGAGTTGAGTCAGGGGGAGCATCCCCTGATGGAAAGATACCTTTGCCATTGACGGCAAAGGGGGAGAGATTAATCAGATGCAAAGGTAAATGCTTGGAGAAAGAGAACAGAGGCATGGTTACAGGGGGAGCGATGGTCATAGGGGGAGCATGAGTGATATGACTTCATTATTGCATCATAGTGTTGCCATCAATGCCAACGGTGGAGATTGTTGATTATTTGGGTTGGTTTTCATTGATGTCAACCCTTGAAGAAAGTACGATAGCACAAAGGTTTGGGTAATGGACCCAAGTTTGTTAGTTGTATACTGGTATGAGTTTTAATATATTTGAAGGTAAGACTATTCTAGATGGATAATACATTTCATTCCATTTCCGGTGGTATGTGGAACGTCACATAACTCCTCACAGTTAGAGAGTTATGGCCATGTGAAGTTGGAGAACCCTCGTGAGTCATCTAGAAGCCCCAAAAGGTCAAAGTAGTCAGTGGTTGCAAACAATAAATTATTTAAATAATAAAGTGAAGTGATGAGTGTACTATAAGTCAAAGTGGATACAAAAGAAAGTATTTAAATAATAAAGTTTATGGTGAAATCACTAAGTGGACAAGTGGTTAGAAGTGGGTTAGCCCTAAAATAAGGAAAGTGGTTTAAGATGGTTAGAAGGTAACCCCATGAGCGTACTATAAGTCAAAGTGGATACAAATGAAATTATTTAAATAATAAATTTAATGAAGAAATTACTAAGTGGACAAGTGGTTAGAAGTGGGTTATCCCTAAAATAAGGAAAGTTGTTTAAGATGGCTAGAAGGTAACCCCTTGAGGAAGCTACATAAAAGTATAAATAAGAGGCAAGGGTCTCTCATTTTAATCACACTCTAGCATATTGAATATATACAAGTGATTGGTAACCAAATGATACCTAAGACAAATTTCAGAGGGAAAGTGAAGTAAATAAGGCCGAAATTCAAGGGAGGATAAATTCTTTTGATGATGCTTTCTAAGGTGTATTATTTACAGGTCATCTCACCATTTTCACAATAAAGGTTTTTTTAGAATGATTTAGACCACGAAATATGGAGGCCATTGATGAAACATATCCAAGTAGTTGTGATAAAAATTTCAGCTTGTGGGTCATTGTATTTTTTGAGCTACACTCCGTGGAAAATATGGTTTGTGGCTAGTCCTAAAACTAGTCTAGAACATGTGTTTCAGGTAAAAACGTCATAACTTATTCATAACAGATCCAAATTTAGTAAGATCAAATTTATTGGTTATATTACATTCTGTGGCATTCTGTGTACCATTTTCATATCCATACAACAAATATTCCGTGTGGGGCACACTCTACAAGCTCTCTCTCTAGAATAAGCCAAAATTCAACAAGGTATTCCATTTTTGCTATAACTCCTTTTTCTGAGAGGTTCCAAGTAGTGAAACCTGGAGGAATTGCATAAAAGACACTGAGGAAAATTGTGTCCTATTTTCAAATCTTTATTCATCACATGTACACAATTATGATTATTTCAAGTTAGGGTTGTTGACTAATCCAAAATTAGTCACGTGAGACTAAAGTAAAGTTTGATGAAAATGCTAGTCTCTTGTTGTTAAAGTTAAGAAAGGTTTGGAGGTATGTGATCATATATACCAGGTCTATTATAGAGTTAAAAATCAGATTTGTATGATGAAATTGATGAGGGATTTTGGTTGAGGTTCATGTTGGGTACATGGTTGAGACAAGTAGTTGATGAGTTGACACATACATGAGGTGTATAGTTGATGATGTTGGTACATATTGATGAGTCATAGTTTATTTGTATTTGATGCATGATTGGTACATATTTGGTGCATGGTTTATGCACTCATTGATGGTATAGGCTGAGGTACAGGTTGGTGCATGGTTGATGCACTTGTTTATGGTACAGGTTGATTACAGGTTGTTTGGTATAGGTTGGTACAGGTTGTTTGGTGCAGGTTGATTGGTACATGTTTACAATAGTATATCTCACAGTGATAGTGTGACAGTAGTTCCATCATTCTACTTATATTTCAGGGCGGTTGGACGGGGCAAGGACATGTGGTTGTAGCCTCCTTCCGGTTGTATCTAGAGAACATAGGGGGTTGTAGCCTCCTTCTGGTTGTAGCCAGAGAATTGGGGAGTTGGAGCTTCCCTCAGGTTGTAGCCTGAGAAACTAGGGGGTTGGAACCTCCTTCCATTGCAATTGGAAAATAAAGGAATTTGGTGCTTTCAATGAATGTAATTATTAAAGACATACAAGAAAAAACATTCCATGGTTTTCTCCCGCTTTGGTTTTCCATGTTAATCCCTCTTTTATAAATAATAATTGTTGATTTTTACCACTTCAACCCTTGGTATGATCTGATACCATGTTGAAATTTCTCCTACTCAACACCCAATAATTAGCTCAAAACAAAATCATTTTATCTACTAAAATCACAACTGAGTAATTGACTAAACATGCAATGAAAGCATAAATAAGGAAACCAAATCAAATAGATAAGAACACCAAAATTTTTGGATATAGACCCATGGAAAAACCCCGGAGGGAAAACTAGTATTGAGAATGATTTCATTATGCTAAAATCAGGGCCCCTGTAACATGGATAATGGTTCATTGAGAGAAATAGAATTATAGACTAACCTGACAATGTTTGACCTACTATAAGACCAGTGCTGACACACTTTTTGAGGCATACATGATTCACATTCTTTTGAATTACATATATACGTGACTGTCTACATTGTGAAGCACATATCTGTGAGGAAAACTTGTACGACAAGTTCTGTTCGATCCGATACTCTCCTGTGGGTTATTGTGACTGAAAACCACCTGCGTAAGCCTTTGTTCTCTCTTCTCCTTGACCTAATCTCTAGATGGAATTCCTTCTTCTTCCCTATCCAATATCTCCTTGAATTTGTCAAGTGTAAGCAAAAGTTCCTTTTTGCTTCTACACTCTCGAATGACTCCACACTAGCAAAATTTCATCTTTTCTATCTCTGTGTGAATGTGTCAAGTGTAATCTTTGGTCCTCTTGAATCACCATCCTTCGTGATCCAAGCACTTGAGCATAGGTCCTTCTCTACTCCTGAGTGTGACCTTGGAGACTCCACACTAGCAAAGGTCCTTCTTTGATATGTGTGTGAATGTGTCTTCCTTCTTCTCCTAGCCTTGCTTTTATAATCATGAGTTACAATCTATTTATAATCTCAAAAGTGATCTACGACTGAGATTTCTTCTCACACTCACTTGAGATTTAGATTACATGTTGCATGCTAAGTACTTTTAGTATGTTTCTTAAATAACTCAATTAACTAATTTCATAATTAATTAATAAAATAAATTTACTTTAATAATTCATTTAATTAAAGTAAATTCAAGAGTAGAAGGATTTGGACTATTTCCACACGTCTAGACACATAGACCTATGCGTAAATACCTTCCTGATGCTAGCATTAACATCAACAATCCATGTTAGGGAGGAAGGTATTTCCTGAAGAACCACTTGGAATTGATTCTGCATCTGAATTTGGCATAATGTCACATACATCATTCTGCATACTGACATTCCTCCAACCTTGCTGGTCAACTACTCCTTGAATATTGGAAGTCTCGAAATCAATGACGCTACATATCAATACCATGAAGTTTGGAACCTTCGTCGAAGGTGTGCTCTCCCTCAATGTGCTCCTAGAAGCTTCCTGCTCCTTAGAATCCATCAATGTTATCTCGTACCAACTCAGTCTCTTGAAATAATTGGAAGGGGCTAACTCCCTCTTCTCATATGAAGGTTTACTCCCCACACTGGAAGTTTGTGAACTCAGCTCATCCTTCGATTATTCACCCTTCGAATCCTCTTGCTTCTAATCCTCTGTCACTGACATCGATCCATGATCCAAGATCCCGTTGGATATTCTTATATGTTGGACCTACAATCTATATAACCTGCTCTCTTTGACACCAATGCTCACTATTGTGTTAGGGATAGATTCCTCTGAACATATGAGTACTTTCCCTCTCTAAAAAGTAACAACCAAATTCATGTCCTCCAAAACTAAAACTGAGAGCAAGTTCTTCATTTATGGTACATAAAGCACATCCTGGGCCTCTAACGAACCTCCCGACTCAATTTAGAACATGATAGATCAATTCCCCTTCATTGCACACTTGACATAATTACCAAGCTCGACATGGGTCCCTCAGTCCTCCGTTAGACTATTGAATAGCTCCCATGCTTCTAGCTCTACTTGATTTTATTAAAATAAAAATATCGAGATCCCTTCCTGGGATAATGATCCACCTGAGGAATAATACAATGAAACAAACAACCTACTTCAAGATCAGTCATTCGATCTTGCTGGATGCTATCTCCTTTGCTACCCCTTTGCTCCTTTCCTCGAACCCTGCCCTACACACTTGGATGAAAGTCCTTCTCCACCCACTCTATGAGATCTTACTATCTCATTTAGTGTGTCTTTTCTGTGGACCACTGAGAAAAAAACAACACCCTGCAACTGAGCACCTCTTCTATTGTTGTATGACCCTGTACCTGCAACTGCTCTGCTGCCTAGATTTTTCCGTGCTACAAGATCTGTCTACTGTGCCTCCTCCTTTGGATTGATTAGATCTCTAGGTGAAATTCCTTCTTCACCCCATGCTAAGATCTCTATGAGAAAAATTCCTTCTTTTCTCTATCTATGAGTCACTGACTCCAATAGATATGTCATCCCCTGTTCTTTGGATAAAATTCCTTCTTCACCCATCCAAGATTCCCTTGAGTCACTATCCTTCATGGCTCAAACACTTGAGCAAAAGTCCATCTTTGCTTCTAAGTAGATGACACAAACACATGAGAAAAATTCCTTCTCTACTCCTATGTGCTCTCATGTGGCTTAGATCTATAGATGAAAGTCCTTCTCCATCTATATGAGATCTCTTGGCTGACTTCCTGTCCTCTTGCCATTGCTCAACAAACCACCCTACTGAAACTGCCTTTGTAATACTATTTCACATAAATCATTCCTTTGATTTCTTCCTGCTGGTTTATAGATTTGCTAAGATCTCCCGTGGCTTTGTTCTTAGTCCTTCAAGCACCCAACTCGACACTTGGTTTCTGCCCAAAGAAACCTTGCTCTGATACCATGTTGATTTTTACCACTTCAACCCTTGGTATGCTCGTATACCATGTTGAAATTCCTGAAGTCAACCCTTGGTATGCTTTGATACCATGTTGAAATTTCTCCAACTCAACACTCGACAATTAGCTCGAAACCAAATCACTTTATCTATTAAAAGCACAATTGAATAATCAACTAAACAAGCAGTGGAAGCATAAATAAGGAAACCAAATCAAAAGAAGGACATTGATATGTAGCGCCATCGATTTCTATACTTTTAGTATTCAAGGAGCAATTGACCAACAGGGTTGGAGGAATGCTAGTATGAAGGATGATGTGTGTGACATTGTGCTAGAGTTGGAGGCAGAACCAGCTCTAGGTGGCTCTTAGGGAAATACCTTCCTCGCTAAGAGGGACTGTTAATGTTAGTGGTAGCATCGGATATGTATTTCCACACATGTCTATGTGTCAAGACGTGTGGAAATCATCCAAAACCTTCTACTCTTGAATTTACTTTAATTAAGAAATTGTTAAAGTAAAATGATTTTATTAATTAATTATGTAATTATTTTATTGAGTTATTTAAGAAACATGCTAAAAGTACTTATCATGCAACATGTAATCTAAATATCAAGTGAGTATGAGTAGTAATATCAACCATAGATCAAACTATCCCCGAGGTGTAGGACAGTCGGTGACGGAGTGTGTTGTTAAGCCACTCCGTGATGTTAAAGTCACCGGTTCGAAACTTGCGGGGACAAAAAATCCAACCATGTTAAGGGTTGGTGTGGCTCAGGCCGGGTGCGATCCCCATGTGATTTTGACGGCTTAGATGCCCCTGAGTCGCGGTTTCTCAAGCCACAGGTTAATCGCGTAGCCAACAGGTTCCGCATAAATTAACAAACAAAAAAAAATATCAACCATAGATCAATTTTTATATTAGAAATAGGTTGTAACTCACGATTATAAAAACAAGGCTAGGGTGAAGGAGGAGACACATTCACACATATAGCAAAGGAGGACCTTTGCTATTGTGGAGTCTCCAAGGTCACACTTATGAGTAGAGAAGGACCTTTGCTTGAGTGCTTGGATCACAAAGGACGTTGATTCAAGAGGACCAAGGATTACAATTGACACATTCACACAAAGATAACAAAGAAATACTTTTGCTAGTGTGGATTCATTCAAGAGTGTATAAACAAAGAATGACTTTTTCTTACACTTGACAGACTCAAGGAGACTTGATACTTGAGAGATTGAATCAAGAAAGAAATTGATTTAAGGAGATATCGGATAGGGACATAGAAGGACTTCCATTTACAAAGCAGGTCAAGGAGAAGAGAGAATATAGACTTACACAGGTGGGTTTCACTCTGAGGAAGCCACAAGAGAGTGTCGGATCGTACAAAACTTGTCGTACAAGATTTCCATATGGATACACGGTTCACAGTGTAGATAGTCAGATACATATGCGATTCACAAGAAGGTGAATCATGTATGCCTCAAAAAACATGTCAGAACTGGTCGTACAACAAGTTAGACCTTTCCAATTTAGTCTGCAATTGTATTTCTCTTAGTGGGCCATTATCCTTGTTACGGGAGCCGTGGTTTTAGCATAATAAAATCATTCTCAACACTGATTTTCCCTCCGAGGTTTTTTCCAGGGGTTTATACCCAAAATTTTTGGTGTTCTCATGTGTTTGATTTGATTTCCTTATTTATGCTTCTACCACATGTTTAGTTGATTATTCAATTGTGCTTTTAGTAAATAAAGTGATTTTGTTTTGAGCTAAATGTTGGGTGTTGAGTAGGAGAAATTTCAACGTGGTATTAAATCATCCCAAAGCCTTCTTGCGAATTGCGTATATACGCAACTATCTATACTATGAACCATGTTTCCGTACGAAAAAATTATACAACAAGTTTCGTATGTTCCGACACTCTCACGTGGCTTCCCCAGACTAAAATCCACTTGCTAACTTTTAGCATGTTTCTTAAATAACTCAATTAACTAATTTCATAATTAATGAATAAAAACAATTTACTTTAATAATTCATTTAATTAAAGTAAATTCAAGAGTAGAAGGCTTTGGACAATTTCCACGCGTCTAGACACATAGACCTGTGTGTAAATACTGGTCTAACACTACCACTAACATAAAAAAACAACAACAACAATAATATAGTTTTAAGGTCACAACCAAGCTAGACACCAAATTGGTGTATGAGACCCCCTTGTTTGTGGGACAAGGGACTCCTCCACAAAATGATTTGACTACTTAAGTCTACAAAGGTATACATACCCTACCCCCCTCTAGATTTGAATCTATGACCTCTTAGAAAGAAACACATGTTCTTAGCCATTAAACCCATTCAAATTATAAA
>JZKD02S0440661.1:859327-880455 GCA_000966675.3 Picea glauca | reverse complement strand
TCTTTCTCTAACAACCACAATTCCAAAAATCACACCACCACCGACACTCCTCCAACTCACCGCTTAATAAGTAAAAGGTTGGATGAGACATTGTGGTGGGGCGATTTTTAGACTCACACCGAGCCATCAATACCTCTATTCATGTAATACTTTTGTTTTAAAACTTAACATAGGTTTGCTTTAAAACTTTGGTTAAATATGCATCTTAATGTATTTTTTTCAAACTTTGTTTTTATATGTTTTTAAAATATATATTTTTAATAAATTTTGTTGTTATATTTTAATACAGCCTGCGTGGGCCTAATGGTTAAGAACATGTGTTTCCTCTTAAGAGGTCACAGGTTCAAATGCAGAGGGGGGGTAGGGTATGTATACCTTTGTAGACTTTACCAGTCAAATCACTGGGCGGAGGGGGGTNTCCCACAAACAAGGGGGTCTCATACACCAATTTGGAGTGCTGGCTTGGCCATGACCTTAAAAATAGATTATTATTATTATTATTATTATTATTATGTATTCTTTAGACTTTATTAATATATATTTTTAAAGTTTTAAAGTTTGTTATATATGTTTTTTATAAGTTTTTTTTATTTAATTCTATTATTATTTTTTAATTTATTTTTGAGTATTATTATTTTTAATTTATTTTTGAGTTTTTTAAATAAGTTTTTTTTTTTTATTATTCAAATTTTTACAAAGGAAAGTAAGAATAGAGTGGGTAAGTAAGGTAACTTTGTTTCCAACGATATTGATTTTCTAGATTATGTTTTAAAAAATGTTGCAAATTTAAATCCGAAAAAAGAAAGAGAGTTAATGGTTAACACCTCTTTTTGATTCTGGGGTTGATTTTAAATTTTTTGTTACAACGGTACTTATTGTTAATGCATTGGTTTCAAATTAGTAGTAATTTTAATTCCCCATAAAACAAAAGGGTGTGACTTGTAGCACCGATTTCCAATTTGAGGGTTGATTTTAAGATTTTGGTTGTAACAATACCGGTTGTTAAGGCCATGATTTTAAATAAGTGGTAGTTTTTGCTCCGAAAAAAGGAAGGGTGTTATTGCTAGCCCAACCTTTCAATTTATGGCTTGATTTTAAGGTTTTTTGTGAGCAAAATTAGAGATCATGGTTACAAAATGTTATAATTTTAACCTTCAATAACCACTTTTCAAAACAGAGGTAAAAACAAGTATTAAATGCAACCTCAAAAAATTGAAAACTCTAGAGAATTCTTATTAAATTGATAATATTGTTTTTCTTTAATATTGCATTTGTATTTCTTTTACACACTCTTAATTTTATTAATCATTTATACTTTATTGAAATCAAAACTATAATAAAATCAAAATAAATTAAAATTAAAATATATTTAACATGTTTTATAAGAAATATTTATTTGAGCACATACTTCATTTGAGTACATCTTTTAAAAAGAGAAGATACACACTTACAACAAACTTTCCAAATAGAAAACAAAATTGCAACATGTATGCAATGCCTAAGTCCAACAAAGAATGAGAAGACACGCTAGGAAATCATTAATGTTGGAGGAATGTACATAAGACCATTAGGAAATCATAAGATGATGACTGTAATTAAAAAATGGAGATCACATTATATTACATTCCCCATCAAAAGGGTGAATATCATGGTTTATCAAAAACACAAGTTTGAAAACATTGATTCAGTTGAAAAGGTGGATGGTCCTGCTAAGATCCAGATAGATCATGGCTATTGTAAGTCAGATGTTTGGACATCCTCTCCAATTCGTCCCCACGTATAGGTACTGTACAATATCGAGGATAGGAGTTTCCTCGCTAGCTAATAAATCACATACATCCCTACCGACTAGAGTAATGAGAAACTCGAGCTGACCCCTCTTGGGAAACAACTTCCCCCACATGTGTATATGCACATCAAGCATAGGCCTAGCAGGAAAGTAGGATACTACTGGTCGAGTGGAACGAACCCTCTCAAAATAGTGTAAATAACTCTGACATGAATAGGAAGAATCTCATCCCATTTAAAATGGCACGACCATGATCTAATGAAAAATGAGTCGAAAAAAAATCACTGACCACCTAATCAATGAAAGCCTTTGCACTAAACTATAGACATAATGCAACAAAGATAAACTAATGTGTTTCCCATCAGCGATAAAGTGTGATAGTGCCAAAATAATAAGACATAGGGACCTAACCTCCTCTCTATCAAATGAACGTATTCAAAAATGACCACCATGAACATGGAACTTCGAAGAGGAATGAATGTATGGACGGATATATATTTGTACATATGCTAGCCCAGTCTCTCGTGCAACACCATGCAATAGCTCAAGAAATTGTGGAAAATCCTCCCCCCTCCCTAGACAACACAATGATGAAATAAGCACCCTCCTCCATGAGATGATACCATAGATCAAGACCAACCTTGAACCCCTGTCACCCATGATCCCAACGATGGATCAACTGCTGAAAACGAAGAGTTCCTCTTGAGGGATGTACCTTCCTGATAAAACTTGAGGAGGCCAACATCCATCAAAAGGGCATGTGTCTGCTATAAAATAAAGTGAGGGAACAACTCCCTCTCCTGCTCCTTGGCCTCCCATTCACATACAAATGTGTGTGTCTCGTCCTATTGTTGTTGATGTTGCTCCTCCTCTCGTCCTTGTCGTCTTTGATTCACATATAAATATTGTTAGTCACATATATATATATGAAATAAATTGAAATTATAAAACACACACATATATAAATAACCTGTATTTAAAAAAATCTAAATAACCACACCGTTAAATTGTGAAATAATCATCCTAATGTCATGCTCTTTACGACACTGGTGCATTTGTTGTATACCTAAAGGCACCGCTAGGTTAAATTGTTTCATTGCAACTTAAGTAGTGTGATGTGTTAATATGAACGCACCATGCTACCGTGTTATTGTAGCATCGACAATACATTTTGTGGTATGTTGGGTTGTATATAGCAACGGTAAAATGGCATCCAATGAAATGCATTGGCATGGGAAATCGTACAATATTTTCCTGATGCAGTTCTTTTAATCACAATGGTTCATTTCATTAACAAAGACGCACCACTACGCTAAAATTTATGGCACGCAAAATTACCAGTGCACTTTGTTAAAATGAAAGCATTGGTGCACCAGTTTTACAAGAGCACTGACGTGTTGTTTAGCGGTGCATTGTCTTAGTAACACACCAGAAACGGGGTCTTATAGAAGACTCACCACTATGCTTATTTTTCAAAACCTGTTGTGGTGCGTACTGTTAGCATTTATGCACCAGTGCTCCATGCTTATTGTTGCATTGTCACGTATTTTGGCGGTGCATCGAAAAAGACACACCACAATGGTGGATTATGAAAAATTTGGCTTGGTGTTGTTCTCTTTAAATCAATGGTGTGTTTGTTGGACCTATCGCCATTGCTAGGTTAAATTGATTTATTGCAGTTGAAGCAATGTGACGTGTTACTATTAATGCATTGGTGCTACCATGATATTGGAGCATCGACGTTTTTTTCAAAGGTACGTCGTAAAGCATAGAGAACGGGGCACGAGGTATCTAATGAGACACCCCACTATGTCAAGTCGATCAATATTTGTCTTGGTGTGGTTTTGTAAACAACACTGGTGTGTTTGGTTAAAACTTAAAATGGTTGCACCGCTATGTTAAATTTTATATATCGTAAAGTTAGCGGTGTGCTTAATTAAGTGGAATGTATTGGTGTAGGGAGAAACCAATTATGCTCCGATTAAGGGGAGTTCCAAATGACACATCGCTTTGTTTTTAAAATTTATCGCAATGCTCTTCCTTGAATGACATCAGTGCATATGTTTATATTAGATGCACCAGAGGCATTGGTCATTGTGAATTTATCATAGGACACACCGCTTTGGGGTGAGTCAAAGCGTTCAAGCATACCACGTGGAATTTGAAAAACAATTGAAAAAATGCCAAATTTCAAGCTAAATTAAAATTTTAATTGGATGTAAATGCAAATAGGAAGGTAATAAACAATTTTCCTGGCCTCTTATGTTCCAAGGAGGCATGGTTTCACTATTGAGAAGAAATGAAAATTCATGGTAATTTCCAAAATTTGAAAATGTGTGTAAACTACTAATGGAGCTATCCAAGTTGTTGTAGAGCATCATAAACATGGTGTATTTGGAAGGAGGGTGAGCATCTCTGTAAGACACCCAACCCACTAAGTACCTTTTAAGGGGTGGGGTATTAAAGTTTCACTTTTCCTAATCCATTTCCGAGTCTCTTCTTGAGGGCATCATCATCTACTACTTGTCAAGAGCTCTCTAATGACTATAATTATGCCCAAATCTGAACTTTGGAACAAAGTTTATGGCCTTCCAAAGTTTTTGGGCCTTCATTGGCCAAAGTCCACCTCAATTCCACGTGGCATCCACACATGTGCCATCTTTCATGGTACATATGTGTCATAACACACCACCATTAGCATTGTCATGGCTGCTGGAGAGAATGTTGTTGTGGCATCCTCCACCCGACTCACCGGGTTCTTGGCTTGTCGACATATCGGCTTCTGTGGATCTCTTGCTCTCAACTCTCTTTAAAAATATTTCGATAGCCGATATCTCAGGGTATGACCCACTAGGGATATCAACCCATCAGGGTACTAGGATATCAGTCCATCGGAGTATTGGAACATCGACTCATCGAGGTACTGGAACATCAGCTCCTGGGTAAACCAATACTTACGCCAACCTTAAGTGCCCGAGCCGATAGTCTGGATGGAATTTAGTGTGCACAACCCTACCATGAACTCGCCACTTGGGTGACACCTGGATGTATCTCCTCCTACCATATAGCTCGCGAATTCCAAATCACCCTAATGTGTGGCTCAATATCCATTAGACTCATGGAGCCACCACGACGTCCCATGTCACCATAGGGTACAACAACTCGTCCAACCAGAGGTTGACACTTATCCATTTCTTATGGTATTATTATGTTATTTAATCAATATTATCTTAATATACCACTCCTTAGTATTCATTTATTTAATCCCCATTAGGGATAATTAGTCTTTATTAATTAAATAGCCCATAAAAACATTTTCACTTAGCCTAATATATCGGCCTGATAATTAACGAGGGTTTACTTTCTCATTTACCTTGGGAATCCAAAATCCCGACATGGTTTAGTGTTAATTATTATAGTACCACACCAACTTATAAAACTTATAACATAACCATATTACGATATAATTGTATTAATTATACTATAACATAATTATAATTAATTATATAATATTATAATATAATTAATTATATTATAATATGACTAATTATATTATATTACACTTAGGTTTATTAATCTCGTTTAATATATAAATCACCGGCCCCCAACGTATAACTTTCCATGGGTTCCAATACACACAGACCTCGTCCGGTGCTCGACATCTTGGTGGGGACCTTAGGTGATAATATATAATTATATATTATATATAAATAATTCAAAAGGTTATTGGATTGGACCTATCGACCCTTGGATACATTGTTTAATTCATACTCCTCCTCCTCTTGATTTTTTTCCTCCAAAATTATAGATTTTAAATAAAAGATATACTATTCACGCGTTTCTCCATAAGGATAAACTTAGCCTCAATACGTATTTGCGGGACTAGTTTATTTATAATATTACTTTTTTTCCCAGAAAAAGATAATCCTAGCTTCCCCGCTTCAATTTAAATTTCTCTCCTTGGTACTATTTTTATTTACAATTTGCATTATATACCAGCACACACACATTACTTAATTTCTCCATTTTGAGATTTAAAATCTTATTTATAAATCCTCCATCCTCATGGTGCAAAGGAGCAACTGTGTTTTTTTACTTTGATTTACCTTACCTCCCACCATAATTTAAGTGTGTTTTGGCTTAATACAAGAAATATCCTTCATAGTAAATTATAAATTTCTAGAATTTATAGCCCACCACAAATTAAGGGATTCTCCCCCCTCATATTAAATTCTAAATTTATAGCCCACCACAAATTAAGGGATTCTTCCCTCAATTGTAGGAAATGTAGCACCCTTCATAACCACACTATATGAATATAATTATACTTGTAAACTATATGAAATTTTCAAATTTACCATATCTTCAAGACACAATTTAAAATAGATATTTGTAAATTCCAAAATAAATTTCATGAGATTTTGTATTCTTATTTCAATTAGGAAATTATAGAATTATTTCCCATTCCATTTTTAATGTCTAATTTAAATTGTTATTGCCTCTTATTAATGTTTGGCCTATTCTCTCAAGGCCAAAAAGAGGTATGTAATTCTCTCTTTATCTATGGTGCTTAGCAGATTTTCTCAGGTCAACAATGTGACCAAGGTCTTCTGGCCTATCTACAGGTTTCTATCAACAACCATATTTCCCATTTGCAAATTGTTTTATGAAGACATTATTGGTCTAGTCTTCATGCTAACACTTAGTTCCTTATTATCTTATAGGTGATATGAGAGTGCTTGGTGAGAGAATCTTTTGCTGGAATAGATTTATGGAAGCCAATCTATTATAGCACAATGATATCAATTTAATGAAAATATAGTCAGGAGGTAAAGTTATCAACTCAACACTTTTTAGCTCTAACACTCTCCTGAACATATAAATTTCTCAAGCTATCATTTAACAAGAGATTGAATTCACACATCTCAGAACATGTTTGGCAATAATGTTGAACTTAACATTTGTAGAAATTAAGCACAAAAATAGTTATCTGAAAACTAGAAAATGCTGGCAAATGCTGAAGGGTGTGCCACTTTCCACCCAATCATAGGCACAACTGCTCTTGGTGTTTCACAACTGGCCACCCCCTAGCTAGAGTATGATGCCATGAGGGGAAGTTATTTCTGCTCAACAAAAGAGAAAGGATGAAGGTCACTCTCCTTCACATACATGAACTTAGCAGGCTCGATCTTCAATCCATCAAGCAAGGGGGCATGATCTTCCCACAAAGAGCTTCAACAATTGTCATACACAACACAAGCGAGGCCATTCAATGTAAGGTGGACTAGGTCCACTATAGTATTAAATAAGGCTCACTATGGCAATTATATATAATAAATGTAAGAGGACTTCCTAGAAGCTTAGCAATGGATGCATTTTTTGTCGGTTCTAAATATTTCGATCCACATGACCAATGTCAATATTTAGAGTATCATTTTCAGTTGGTTATTGGGTTCGGATATATTTCGCGTGGAGTTCACATGAGCACTTGGACATGAGACCCTAGTTTACAATGGTGGTCGGACTACTTCAGCATGGTGGATTTCATTTCTACATGGGACCATGGTTCTCTAGTCTACTTCAACACTATGGTCCACACTTATCCATGGGACCTTGGTATATGGTTGTACACCCTCATAACAAGCATTGAGGACAACGCTTTCATAAGGAGGATGGAATGTTGGGTAGCTAGAGAGGGAGTGGTGGTGGGGGGGGGGTAGAGGGCCCATAGTGATAATAATGGAGGCCATTAAATGTAAGGTGGACTAGTTCCACTATAGTATTAAATAAGGCCCACTATGGTAGTTAGATATAATAAATGTAAGAGGACTTCCTAGAAGGTTCTTCCTCTAGAATGTTCATAGGTGGGTGATAGAAATATATAAATGGGTTCAAGAAATGTAATGAGCAAGTTCAGAAGTATTGTATTTGGAGCTGAAGCTCATTAGTAGGTTTCCCCCTCGAAGTGGCAAGTGAAGAGGAGAAGATCCCTTCCATAATAGGATCCATTGTATGGTGTTGCCCTACCTCAAGGGTTTTGATATAATAAAGTGTGGTTTTGATATATTCTTCTTGGATCTATTCTAGTGTATTTTTTATTCATTCTTTGGTACTTAACATACTACCTGGCAGGGGTCATCCCAACTAGTAATGGTTCCCCTCACCATTCCCTCTCATGGAATCATAACCTGTATAGGCAATCCACTTCAACAATTATTCAACATTTTCTTTTTATATTAATAACATAAATATTTACATCACATCCTTTAGCAAAGGTCACCATCTTTCAAAATTCACACATAACAGGTCTATCACTAGTTTTTGACAATAATAACGATTATATTTACAGACTGGGGGAAACATGGGTATTACAATCAGTGCTTGCTTAGAGTTTGGAAGCACATGATGAAGTGTAACACTGAAAATTAGTTTAGTATTTTTTTTATTTACCCTATCGTGGTGCGCCTAACGACAATGATGCACACATGTGCGTAATGTTCAATGACACCAATGAGATTTTTTTGGTGCTTGTTATTTTTATTATAACGTATTACCGTTCTTTTAAAAATTGAATCACATGTGATTTATGTTTTTTGTGTGCACCAGTGTGTATGGACCTTAAAGGCACACCAGTAAAAAGAACTCCACAAAAACCTTTGGTCGCCCACCTTTTCTATAAATAGAGAAGGGATAGATTTTTCAGGGAGGTTCTGTAAAAACCTCCACAAGAAGGTGTTCTCCTTATAGTATATGTGATTATCAAAGTAGTGTGTTGTGTTAACGGGTCTCCAAAGTGATGTCTCCAAGTGGATCAAGTCCATAGGTGTGTAACAAGTGGTTCTCAAGTGTTTTTCTGATGCTAACAAAATATTGTTTTCATGGAAATTTTTCTCCGTGAAAGAAACATGCACACTCCTAAGATATGATTAGAAATAAGAAGCAATCCACAGTGGCTGAAAGGGACTTCCAAATGTCTCAAAAAATAGTGATGAAATATACCAATTAAGGTAAGCATAGGTATGTATGAGTACTTATAATAAGCGACATCCAAGGAAACTATCAATGTTTGTATCATGTGCCCTCATAATCCCATGAAAAAGAAATCTAGTGGTAAACCTATGGTTGGTCACTAGATTGCTTCTTCATAAGTCACATACAAGGGGTTACGTGCCTCACTAGTGAAGGAACACATGTATTTGAATGAGTTGGGAGATTCATGAAAATCTATCGGCCCAAACTCAACATTGACACAAAAAATATGGCACATCCCTTATATTAGTAAAACACACTTGCTAAAAAGGACCTCAAGCTCCCTAAGGACCTATGTTTCAATGAAAAACAAATATGGAGTGTTGTTTGGATGCCTAACTCTACGGTCCTATATTAGAATATAAATTGTTTTGGTTCCCAAGGGAGGATTTAGTCAATTATATTAATTGGTAAATTTTATAAGTCTTGGCTTGAAGGCATGAATGAAATCTGTTGTATTTTAAGGAATGTTGAAGGAGGTAGGACACTCTCTCAACCATTTTAGAATCCCCTAGATCACTAAAAGCGTAAGGTGAAGAGCATACTCCAATATGAAATAGGATTTGCATCCTTCGATGTGTTCACAAGTGATGTGAAATATTGAAATAAAAATCGCTGAAAGGAATATGTTGAAATATAAATTATGGAAGAGGAAAGAATAAAAATCAAAATTCCTTAAAACAAATGATTTCATTCTTTATTAATGTAAATTCCTTAACTTTGAGCAATTTTTTTCAAAACATTAGTGATAAGGTAGTCAATAATTTATGAAAAATTAACATGTAATATACCACCCCTTCATCAAGCAAATGATCCCAAAAAATAAATTTCTAAGTTAATTGTGTAAGCTTAAACCGCTAGACAAAGCACAGACTGCACTCTTGCACTTAGTGTACATCACACAACTCCTTGATTTTGTCAGTGTGCGAATTGTTGGTTGTGCATTCGTGTCGAAAAAATATAATAATAATAGAAAAAATCTAACCAACAAAAATTATATATAATAAATATATAATAATGATTTATATGACTACTTAGTATAAAATGATTTATGTATTATACATATGGGTAATATACTTTAGGTATGTTACAAGAAATCCTCTCACATCTCTAATGCAAGTGTAGAGAAGAATAAGCACAAGTGCATGATTGATTGATGATAACGACTCTGTCATTTCTCTATTTAAATGAGAGGTAAAGGATATCTACAATTGCAAGTGGATGTAGTCCACTACAAGCAACTTGCAAGACATAAGTAGGTCCATACATGTCAAGCATTCTACTCCAATTAACACATGTCAAGCTCCAAGGTGAAACCAAGGTGATGATGATCAATAAGCAAGGCTCAAAGGCACGCATGATACTCCCCAAGGTCTAACACTCCTCCTCCAAGGGTCTAAAGCTCCATTGCATTTACAAGGTCATGTGCCTCTTCGAGAATCACGATGCTTGCATGTCCACTCCCTCAACCCAAGTGTCCTTCAGTCAAGTGTCAGATTCCATGCAAGCAACCAATCAACCCCATGTTAGCTAAGGCTCTACACCCTTTTCTAGAATTCCCAACACTCCTCCTTCAGTGTAAGGCATCCTCCAAGCAAGCAATGGCCCTCCCTATGCCATCGATATGAATAAGTCACCAAGCTCCATAGGTCTTCAATGCTCTAAGGAAAAATTCCATATAAGCAAGGTCTAGCAACCTAAGAGTAAGCCACCTCCAATGTGCAAGTCAATCACGAAGCATCAAAGTTCAACTATAAAAGATGCACCCCACATGTCATGAAGCACTTGCAAATATGGTGTAAACACTTTTAGAGTAACCTTAGAAGCTAACAACAATATTGTTCAAAACTTTGAAAATATTACTATCTTATTTTCTCAACCAATGCACCATACACAATGGAAAAATATGTACACACAAGAAGAAATGTGTACCTTCCTCTAACCATGATTTGAGACAAAACATCCTTTAAAGGGGAGGATACATAATGTATATAACTCAACATTATAAATACATTACATAATAATAATAATAATAATAAACCTATGGGTCATTACCCTTCAGCTTTGTTAGTAGTTAATCAATATTTATATTGTCACAAAAACTCTTGTAAATAACACTCATATTATTCAAATACAAAATATATTTTATTTATCCTATATATATTTTCTTCCCAAATGAGTTATTGTTTTTTAACCAAAACAAGAATATTATATTAATATGGGGGTTGTAGTAGAGCTAACATCATTTACATAAGACTGTCTAGTGCTTCAAGAAACAAAACTAGGTAGTCACTTGCTACTATAAAAGTAGTTTAAAGCAAACTATATGGAAAACATTCCAAGTGTTCTTGCTTGTGGCATGCTTAACAAAAACTCCTAGAATTCTAATAACTTTGAAATACATAAAATTTAATAGATTGGATTATGTGCCCAACTTTTTGTCACCGTTGGATGTGCTACTAAAGGATATTTTTACCACTGCCATCCAAGCTTCTTTTGCATTTGATGAAGTCCTTGATTTTCCTTCCAGTCATGATTTGTCTTGATCTGGAGGTTCTAGATGTTCCAACATCTCATCTTCTTTAGCCTAGACCACCCAACTCACCTTAGTCCAAGGGCTAAGCTATATCTCTACTTCCTGATCCAAAGCAAAAGAATAAGTAGATTCCTCATCCACCAAACCCTACGATGTTGAACCATGTTGTAATGGATGGTCTTCTTTTGATGGTGTGTCCCTAATTTCCTATTAATCCATTTTTACCTCTTCCATGGACGAGTCCAAGTTCGATGGATCTTCTTTGTTAATCAATTGATGTTATTCCTTAGCTTTGACCCATCAGATTGATTTCCACTGATGCTCCCTAGGTTGCTTGGGCCCTTTTGTGTAGTTTGTCACTAAATGCCATGTTTCAAAACATACTCTACAACGGAAAGATACATGTTCATAATCTAACTTTTGAGTCCATGAATATTTTTCACCTAACAAGATTATTTCTATCAGAAACCCTTTGCTAAAGTGCATTTCCACACATATTCAAGCCTATGTTATGGTGTTGCGATTCTCTATTTTAGTGCTATCATAATAAATCTTCCGAGGGATTTTCCAATGGCTCGAAGAGAGGCCGGCCCCCAAAATTTGGAACTATGACCCATACTGGGTCTTAGGATAGAGTATTTTTAATTGGATCGAAAGAAGGGGTCAAAGGTTTCATACATAAACCACATTTTCCCTAGAACTAGGGGCATGCGTTTAAAATCAGATCCCCATCTTTTGCTACATCAAACTCAACAATGAAGAACCCCTTTGCACAAGAGTAAACAAAGGCGTCCTCCTTTATCACATGTTTCTAGAAGTTCAAAATCCATTTGTGCAAATCCAAAAGATGTGGCCAAATCCCATTGAAGTGGAACACAAGCCCATTTGTTATGTAAAAGGCCACTTGTTCTACAACATATTTTCCCATGGGAATAGTTAAAGCCAAAGCCTCTTGAACCAGAAATTGATTTGAGGGAGAGAATTCTTCACAATATCATTGAATAATTCTTTACCCGGGTTACCATTAGGGGGAGAATGATGAATTTTTTGTTAGCTCCCATGGGTTGCCCCATCTTAGCCTCCATTGGAAATCTATCGCCACACAAAGTTTGGATCGGATATTTGAAATCTTTCATCATGCAAGTGCTTGGAATGTGGAGAGAGGAAGAGTCGACCTTCACTAGAGAAGATGCCACTGAAACCATAACCTAGTTTCTGAAGTTGAAATCAATGGAGAGAAGGTAGGCCATATAGATAGGCCACCAAAATGGAGACAAGGCTCAACTTAGTCAAGCGACTAGGGTAAAACCCTATTTGTCGATTCAAATCTCAACGTTTGCATCCCCTATGGAAAGGAAAATAAGATGGGTTATTGTTAAGCAACAAAGTTTGTCCTAAAAATAATCTCACATATAAATTGAGTGCCTTCAAGAAAAAAGGGTTTTGATATATTCTACTTGTTTTGAGAGTGTTTGTGAGTGTAGTGGCCTAAAAGAGAAGATAAAAGAATACCAATAAATCAGGTAATAATGCAAAGCTTTTGAAGTGTCCTTATGTATATGTAGTTGATAAGTTTTTACCATGTATCATTGAATGACAACTCTTCCATATGCATGGGTAATTGATAACTTTTCCTCGGACATGGTGATTGTAATGTTCCCAAGCCAAGATGGCAGGAACACCACGTTTTTGCATGAATTATAAATTTTTTCTGGTTGTGGCATTTTGTCAAACAATTTGCTGATTTTCTTATGTTTGGATGTTTGTTTGCAGATTGACTTCATAAATTCGGCTTTAGGGTTTATATTCAATTATCACACATAGATTTGAAAACATAACCAATGGAAATACAATATACACTAGATATGGAACCAATAGCAAAGATCTGAACTTTATTATTATAAGAGCAAGAACCTGATACAAAGGTGAGGTTGATCTGGAATGATCAACAGATGGATCCAATAAACATAATAAGAGAGGCTACAAAATGCTCCCAAGGAGAAGATGAAAGCCTCCAGAGGCTGAATACACAATGAAGACCAATACAAGAGAGATCTGGGTCGTATGAAGTGCCAAACCCCAAGCTGGATGATGTTATGCCTTGCTGGAACATTAAAGACCCTCAACAATTCATCCCTGATGCCAAAGACAACCAAAACCCTCTGATGAATATGCCAAACTGTATATCAACCCAATACAAGACCCTGTGTAAAGTCTCAGGCGGACCAGTGAAGAGATGACCCACTAAATGAATAACCCTTTGTTGGGCTTGTGCCCCACTGGATGGATGAAACCCTAGATAATTCGGTCTCCCTCCTAGAGGCCTCTAAATGCTCCACAAAACCACTGGAATGATAGATTGGGGCCCGGTTACCTCACTGGTGAAGTCCCAAGAGAAATGGTGAAGTTCTGATCTATCAAATGACTAAAATCACTTTCTGAAGTGTGCTCCTCTCCTCCAATTCATCCAATGCATATAGTAAATCAAATGACACATAAAACTCCTTTGGAATGCACTAGATATAATGGCCAAGACCCTGCAATGAAAACCTAGGTTCTATAATCCCCCTAAGCCCTACCAATCTCATGGAGCGAACTTCCCTCAATGAATGGTGCACCCCCCTTGCTGGAAACCCCCAATGGTGCGCCCTCTCTCTTCCTATGCCTATGGCTGGTGTATAACCCTCATGCAACTAAGTAGATATGAACTAGAATGGTGTGGGGGATTATTGCATCCCCGAGACCAAGCTTGGGACAAGCTAGGTGGAATCTTTCACCACCGAATCGTCCTCTAGGTTTTGTTAAGTCAAAACCCTCAAAACTCCCAAGGTATGGGCTCACTAGCTAGAAGCTAGATATCAAATTGATAATCATACATGAATGAGAGAATAGAGGTCGTTGCATCTCCTTTATACTTCGTGCTCACTTTGTCCCTCCAAAGTGACTTTCATTTTATTAATTAATTAACCTTTTTACCTTTGAAAAACACCTTATCTCTTCTTGTGGCTTCCCTGGCCACTGAAAGTCACTTCTCATCATCCTATCCTGTAGTGTTGTTCCTCCCGATTGCAATGAGCTATTACACTAAGAGGTTCCCCCAAGTATTGTTCCAAAAATGTCCTCTTCAGTGAATTTAATCAACCTATAGCTCAAAATACTCAAAATCATGGAAATCGTCAGAATGCAACGGAACCAAAGCCAATCTGCGCAGAATGGATCATAATGATGAAATAGGATGAGTTATGCAAGACGGACACCAAAATATCCCTCAATAGTCACTGTACTTGCCATAACATCCATTTGGCTGCTCTGGTCATCATAACACCTTGAAATGTAACGATGTCCCAAAGTGGGGACGTTACAGTCCTCCCTGCTAGAATATTGCTTGTTCTCAAGCAATAACCAAATCCCTCCAAATATAATACCAGGATCCCATGTCCACCTATAGGAGATACAGTCGAATCCATCCAAATATGAACTATGATACACTCCACCCCATGGGTCCCATATCAGGAAGTAAACTACAATATCCTGTGAAGCATAGTCCTGAAATATATCGACTCTGTGAATCCCCTTCACATGAAGCATGGATTCATCCCAGAATGAGGCTATCCTCCAAGTCCCTACCAATATCATCATGGCCTCCATCAACTGTACCTGTTGATTCCAGAATGAGGTACTGCAAGACCCCTATGGGACACCCTGAAGAGATGTGCCCTCCTCAACACTGAAGCTCAATGGAAAGTCAAAACAACTTTCCGCTGCAAAGGTCCTCTCGCCCTTGTCAGTCAGTGAAATGCTCAACTTGGAAATCCCTGGGTCCCAAGCGAGTCTCTGCCGAAGATCATCATGTTGGCACTGCACTATGCTGACCATGCCAGACTGCTCCTTGCATATATATTGGATTTCCCACTCCTGGATCCTCATGCTGAAATACATGTGGCAATTGGACCTGCTGTCCAGAAGTTGCATCTGTAAAAACATCTCTATGGAAGTAGTACCTGCTGGACCATCTCCATGTCCGATCATGATGATCAAGAGTGCAAAGCTGCCTCGCTCCATATGACAAGTCCCTATAGGCCCACCCCAAACCAACCCAAGGTGGAGTATGTGGCTCTCTGGCACAACTCGGGTCATCATGTAGTGAAACATCTTGCGAATCAAATGAACTCCCAGATCCCATGGAAAAATTGGAAGTTTATCACTTCCAATCTCCTCTATTTGCTCATGTGTCAGAATGATCATTGTCAGAAGCCCTCTGTGCTCATCTGCTATCACCTGGCCTATGATGCTCACCATCACGCACTGAGTCTCAATTGGCTACCTATGGCGATCCACCTCTATCCTGCTGGATGCCGTAAAAACACTCATGTCAGGTGATCTTGGCCTAGCCACTCCCCATGTCCTCAGCCATTGTCTGTCTCTCCTCATGCTGTTGTCTATGATAAAAGTGTTAGGAAAGGCTAACAGAAACATCTACAACTAACTATAGGATTGGAAGATATCACATGCTTTGGTCAATCCCAAGGATTCAACGAAAATCTCGTCCACCGGTACCCATGGTACATACTCTCCTGTGATCATCACTGAATCCCAATCATCTAGTTCAACCAGAAGTAACCCCTCCAACTGCTGGCCAACCAACCCCCAACTCCCATCTCCTATGCAATTGTTGAGATGGTGAAGGTGCTCTCTCATAACTATGTGTTGCTGCAAAGGAGTGACATCTGCATGCTCCCCTAAGTGTGTCTCCTCCTTGCAAGGCAATACACCCCTAGGAATCACACTGTACATCTCGACACTTCTCTGTGAGCTATCACTCATCACTGTATGTTCCGACATACTCATGTCATCTCCCATATACTCATGCTACATCGTAGATCCTGGGTGTACTACTGGATCAACCTCTAGATGAAGATCAACCACTCTCGTGACACAAATGGAAGTGTCCTCAAAACTGTCCTTGGGTGTATGTGAGTGAGTCCCATGCGTATGTGAGTGCTCGACTATCTCAAAGATCCTCGTGGAGGGTAGCTCCCATGCCTCCGGATCATAACTCTCTGAACTCATCAGTGACTCTTGGTACTCCTCATGCTCCTCCGTCAACTGGTGCTCCTCTGCTAGACCACCACCATCCTCTAGCCATGTAACTAAAGAGTATACCTGACTCTCCACTAAGATAGATGTAGTGGGTCTCTGGCGAATCTCCTCAAGAATCTCTTTTGATTTGGACTCTGACTCTTGAAGGGATATCTGTGTGCCTCTCAAGAATCCTCGAGTGCTCTCCAATGCATGGGTAAGTCTGTCCATCTCCAAATCCTACTCCCTCATATCCCCGTGATACGTCGCGCCAATCCCTTCTAGGTAGTCCTTGTCTATCAACAATTGTTGGTAGTGATTCCTCATCATAGACACTCTCTCCCTGAGAGTATGAAGGTCATCCATGGAAAAACCCTCATCTGCACTACCATGTGCCACTGATGCCCTCCAAAAATAATCGGCCACCAATGCATGTGTGTCATCAAAAATCCTAGTGGCTTCCATGATCATATCCTCACTGACTCTCATCTGTCCTGCTAAGTGGTGTGACTCTTGATCACAGTCATGCTGAGGTGCCACATCATGCCTCTCACTGCTAGTGCCAACAATGGAATCCCCAACAACACTCTCTGCAAAAGATAAAGTGCTGAACTGTCCACTGCCTACTATGCTACTGGGTCCTCCTATATGCGACTGTATATCATCATCAACTGCTAGCTCCCTCTGAATCACACTATAACTTGTATGAGCAGTTGTATCCTTCTTTGCATTGACCCTGCTACTATCATTTGCGCCTGGATCCCATATAGATGTGTCCAGACATGTGCTATGGTCATCTTGACCAATAAGGAGTACATCCTCATCACTGCAGGATGGTCCTGGAAGTAAGTGTCCCCTTAGCCTATCAGTCTCCATAATCTACTCAACTAATGGAGTCCCCAAAAGAGGTGACTCAATCTACTCATGCTGATATGTGAGTGTAAGATCAACGGTCTATACGTCATATATATCCTCCTGGATCTATGGATCCATGTGTCTCTGGTGTGTATCTCTCATGTACAACTCCTCTAACATGCCACTCCTATCCTCATGTGTCATGGCTATCAGGGGTGTCTGGAAAGATGATAGATGTGTCACAGTCATCATAGGGATCTTGTCATCTCTAGGCGCTAACACGTGTGAACCCTCACTAGTGTCACCACTCTACTGAGGCGTAGGGTCACCAACAGTCTATGATATGGCTGCTGAAGTACATGTGCTATCATCATGTCCATCTAACTGTCCCTCCAATGCGCAAGGGTCACTATCCTCCCCAAGCATGTAAGAATCACTAGCCTCTGTGCAAGAGTTACTAGCACCATCAGACTGCTCCAAATAAGCATCTATCTCTGCATCCTCATGCACCTCATCATCACTATCATAGTGCACCTCAATAATGTGCTTCTTACCTTTACCCCTACATCTATGATTTGGTTCCCAAGGCGCTTTGCAACTGTAGCAAATTTCCCTACTCCTAATGGGTGTGAGGTTTCTTTTTTCTTCCCTCCATCTAGTTGCGTTAGCTCTGTGTCTCTTTATATTGTCGGCCCACTCTATGACCTCATCTTGGCTCCACCAAGGATTTTTTATGGCTACCCACCGTTGGAAAGTTTTATCAGCCCTAAGTCTTACACTATGGGCGTAGTATTCACGTTCACAACGTACAACCTCTTTAGCAAAATATCTAGACTCCATCTAGCCATTATATGGAAGATCCCTCAGGCTGGCAAGAATCTAAGCTCTGATACCACTGTAATGTCCCCAAGCTAAGATGCCAGGAACATCATGTTTTTGCATGAATTTTAAATTGTTTCTGGTTGTGGCATTTCATCAAACACTGTGTTGATTTACTTATGTTTGGATGTTTGTTTGCAGATTGAATTCATAAATTCAGCCTTAGGGTTTATATTCAATTATCACACATAGATATGACAACATAACCAATGGAAAATACAATATACACCGGATATGGAAACAATAACAAATATCTGACCTTTATTATTATAAGAGTAAGACCCTGATACAAAGGTGAAGTCGATCTGGAATGATCAACAGATGCATCCAATAAACATAATAAGAGCTGCTACAAAATGCTCCTGGGGAGAAGATGAAAGCCTCCAGAGGTTGAATACACAATGAACACCAATACAAGAGAGATCTGGGCCGTATGAAGTGCTAAACCCCAAGTTGGATGATGCTACACTTTGTTGGAACACTGAAGACCCTCAACAATTCAGCCTTGATGCCAAAGACCACCAAACCCTTTGATGAATATGCCAAACTGTAGATCGGCCTAATACAAGACCCCAGGTAAAGTCTCAGGTGGATCGGTGAATAGATGACCCACTAAATGAATAACCCTCTGTTGGGCTTGCGCCCCACTGGATGGATGAAACCCTAGATAATTCGACCTCTCTCCTAGAGGCCTCCAAATGCTCCACAAAACCATTGGAATGATAAATTGGGGCCCGGTTACCTCACTGATGAAGTCCCAAGAGAAATGGTGAAGTTATGATCTATCAAATGACTGAAATCACTTTCTGAAGTGTGCTCCTCTCCTCCAATTTGTCCAATGTATCTAGTAAATCAAATAGCACATAAAACTCCTCCAGAATGCACTAGATCTAATGACCAAGACCCTGCATTGAAAACCTAGGTGCTAGAATCCCCCGAAGCCCTGCTAATCTCATGGAGCAAACTTCCCTCGATGAATGGTGCGCCCCCCTTGCTGGAAACCCCCAATGGTGCGCCCTCTCTCTTCCTGTGCCTGTGGCTGGTGTAGAACCCTCCTGCAACTGAGTAGATCTGAACTAGAATGGTGTGGGGGAGTATTGCATCCTCGAGACCAAGCTTGGGACAAGCTAGGTGGAATCTTTCACCACCGAATCGTCTTCTAGGGTTTGTTTAGTCAAAACCCTCAAAACCCCCAAGGTATGGGCTCACTAGCTAGAAGCTGGATATCAAAATGATAATCATACATGAATGAGAGAATAGAGGCCCTTGCCTCTCCTTTATGCTTCGTGCTCACCTTGTCCCTCCAAAGTGACTTTCATTTTATTAATTATTAATTAATTAATTAACCTTTTTACCTTTGAAAAACACCTTATCTTTCCTTGTGGCTTCCCTGGCCACTGAAAGTCACTTCTCATCATCCTATCCTGTAATGTTGTTCCTCCCAATTCCAATGAGCTATTACACTAAGAGGTTCCTCCAAGTATTGTGCCCAAAATGACCTCTTTAGTGAATTTAATCAACCTATAGCTCAAAATACTCAAAATCATGGAAATTGTTGGAATGCAATGGAATCAAAGCCAATCTGTGTGGAATGGATCATAATGATGAAATAGGATGAACGATGCAAGCTGAACCCCAAAATATCCCTCAATAGTCATTGTACTCGCCATAACATCCATCTGACTGCTCTGGTCATCATAACACCTTGAAATGTAATGATGTCCCAAACTGGGGACATTACAGTGATCACATTACTTTCCAAAGATGGGTGAACACATGCAAGTTACTTACAAAGGTGAGTCATAGGTAGTAGCTTTGAGTAGTAGACTAGTCCTAGAATCCTATGTAAGGAGCTTTGGGTAGTAGACTAGTCCTAGAATTCTATGTAAGAGAAAAATGGTGAGTTAAATGATTAATCTAAGATGATCTCTATTTATCCTAGCTATATGGGGGCATCCTAGTTGAGATCATTCATTGGTTAAGGATGGGGCATCCTAGTTGAGATTGTTACATTGGTTCATTATGTTTCAATGTCTATAATTATTAGTCCCTGAGACTTATAGTAATCGATTCTCAATCTTAGTATTAGTTTGGCACAAAAACCAATGAGCTTTCCTTATTTTAAGGTAAAGTTTTGAAAAATCATACCATTAATATTCAAAATTCACATACCATTTAACCTAAATTTTGAGTTGGAGATCTTATTTGACCTCTTTCCGAGGCAAAAGCGAATAATACCTTAGATTTAAAGCACTCTCGAGCACAAATTCAATGAGTAATTTTTCCAAATCAAGTAATGCTAGAACTAAGTATAACATTACTTCCCTCACATTAAATGCTATACAATTTTTGCAATTTCACACACTGAATAGAAATTGACACATAATCCCTACACTTGTTTTGTCATGCATTGTCGTGCATAGTTATGCAATCAATTCATCCCGGAATGATCTCTCTCATTCAAGCTTGGATCATAAAAATCGAAATGACATAGAATTGAGAAAAGAATTGATCTCGACTTGAGATTGACTTCATTCGAATTGACTTTATTTTGACCAACTGCCAGCTGCTATTATATATATGTAATTATCCAATCATTACAAATTCCTGAATTGGAGATACTATACCCCAACTTGGTCAGGTATTGGTTGCTACCAAAATAGCCAACCCTCCCTAATATGAATTCTTCAAGTGGCCTAATAGAGAAGCTAGACCAACCACCTTCTTCATGCGGTGCAGGACTATCACAACTACTATGCAAGTTCTCCTACCCTCTCTATTCCATAGGAAAGTGGGTTCTGGTTTCTGCTTCTGTTGCATAGTTGAATATGTATGTATTATCACACATATTTTTTACTAATCCAATCACAGATAGGTTTTACTAATCTGAAATATGAGATTTTACTAATCTGAAATTTGAACGTTGAAGAACTAAAACACAACTATTTGTTATTGTGCTAA
>JZKD02S0440661.1:828608-855192 GCA_000966675.3 Picea glauca | reverse complement strand
AACAAATAACATTCCAATATGCTTAACATCAAATCCATATAGATCTTAGCACTTAGATCCACTTTTGCATTTGATCAAACATTTATGTAAGCCTCACTTTCCATTGCAATCAACACACAACCCTAAATGTGCAATCTATAGTGAAATCAAGGAACATAACTCATTAGATTCATCAAATGAACCCCCTAGGACCATTAAACATCTCAGAATCACAAGGATCAATGAGGATAATTATCCAACATTGAATCATAATAAAATCAATACTAGACACAAATACCATAATTTAAGTGTGTTGTCCATGCCAATGACCATTCACTAATAAAATCTTATAGTTCAAACATTATACAATTCAACACTGCTAAGTAGATCAACATTGCATTACACAATTCAACACTACTCAATAGATCACTATCAACACTCCCTCATAGAGTATCTTTAGTCTAGGTATTGCCATTATAGAATAAACTATCTTCTTTCAAGTTTTTTGTTTGCTATCACATGTTTCTATTTACATGTTGTTCTACATTGTACCAACCTCTATTGTTCTAGATTGTTTGTATATTTAAAGGATTCTATTGAAATGTAAAAAGGGAATTTTGATGCTCATTTAAGAAGGGTAAGAAGGCCATTGACAAGGGGAACCCAACTACAACACTTTTCCAGCTTAGATGAGTAGCTAAACTAGGTTGATAATAAAGAGAGTAAATGCAAATGTTGAAGAGCATAATGAGGCAATCACTGAAGGTGTTGTTCCTCCATGAATTATAGTCCAAGGTGTAATTTCAAGAAATAATCTCAGTATTATCATAGATGGAAAAAAGAGTATATGATGAAGGCAATTGGTGATGTTGAATTTAATGGATACTTGATAAGAGTAGTTGCAAGAAAATATGAAATTGCACCAACATCATCATATTGTTGGCTAAATGGTTTCACAAATGCAAAGAGGAAACATCCTATTGCAATGTTAACTCAATAAGAGGAGGAAGAAATATTTTTTTGGTGTAAGGGGATTGTTGAAATGGGCTATAGGTTGGAGTTGAAAAGGCCTTTGTTGCTCAAATCTATCAATCAAGTTCGAATCCATTGAGAAATGGATTTCTTGGGAAATCATGGTGGGAAAGATTCAATAAAAGGCATCTACAACTGGTATTACAAACAACAAAGGGCCTATACAGAGATAGAGATTCGAAATTACACCCTATAACTATGACCAAGTTCTATGACAATCTATCCAAGACACATGAGGAAAATTCGTATCATCCACAAAATATATGGAATTGTGATGAGATTGATTTACAATATAGAAGGAATTGTCGATTTCAAGTAATTACTAAGAGAGGGAGAATGAATGTTCCAAGTGTGCTTCCTAACAATAGAGACTAGATAATCATATTATGTTGTTTAAATGAAATTGGTCTATTAATCCATAGGTTCTATTTGTTCAAGGGGAAGAAATTTTTGAAGAACTATACACAAAATTGTGAGCCAAGAGCATGCATATAAGCATATCCCAATGCATGGATGATTTAATGAATTGCTTATTAATTTGATTTATCATTTTCTTCTTTTGTACTTGGTGGTGTCTTTCCTACTAACAAAAATTGTGGATTTTGATATCCATGTCAACCACATAGATTTACTAGCCATGGATGATGCAAATATGACATATATATACGTGCTGATGTTGCTTGCACACATTACTCATAGGTTTCAACCCCTAGATGTGAGTGTGTTTGTGCCTTTTAATAATTAATGCAAGTCTAAGAGAGCATGGTTAATAACCTAGGTATAAAGGTAAAAAGGTTTGAATTAGAAAAACTTGCTAGTAGATCTTTTCAAAGGACTCTTACACCCTCCAATGTCAAAGTTGGATTTAGGAAAATTGGAATTTGGCCACTTAATTATGATACTATTACTAGTTATATGGTTTGTAACCAAGATTTTGATATACATGACGAGGAAGATGAAAATGTTGTGGTGAACATGTTGAGCCTCTCTCAAGGACACTGCCATCCATTAGGTGATGATGATGAACATGCCAATGCTACTCAAGAGGATGATGGTGCAAAGAATGAAAGTCATTGCATGATGTGAAACATATACACATTTTTCAAATTCTAATCAAAGTGACATTATTGAATTCAATATGATTGAAGGTTTTCAAGCAATCATAAGCATCAATGAACAATTTACATTTCCAAGATAAGTAACCATGCCTAAGTGGTTAGTGGAGTCCATGATGAATATTAATCAAAACATTGTTACCAATGCTAATGAAGAAATCCTTTGCATTCCCATAAAATATGAACAAAAATGAAGATGTCCATTATTTTGTCAATGTTAGAGATGTGGAAGAGAAAAATGGATTTGGATGCGATGAAGAACCAAATGGAAAGTCCAATAAAGTAAAATAATTGCTTCTAGATGATCCTTATAACCAACCAAGTACTGATCCATTAATCTTAAAATTCCTAAGGAGGCTAATAGAGAGAGTCATAGAGAAATTAAGGATAGGATCCAAAGATTTTTTTTCAATTAAGTAGGATTTCATAGTTAATAACTTTTGAGAATTATATAATACTCTTGGTTGATGGAAAATAAAAGTAAAACAAGATGTTGAAATTGAAACAAAAGAGGAAGGATATTTCAAATGAGAAGACATATGCAAGTAATGTTGCAAACGAATAATTAAAGAAGGAAAGGATTCAAATATTATAAATAAAAAGGGAAGAAGAAGATCAAGAAAAACAACTATTAAGGCATGATAAAGAATAACAAAAGGATCTACAAAAACTTCAAAAGGAGAAAGAGAGGAGAGATGAGTTTAATATGACTACATATGAGCTTGAAAAGAGGAGAAGGTTGACTAGTTCAATGGATCAAATCACAAAGAATAGGTGGTTATTTCAATATTTGATAACACTCATATCCTAAATATCATTTGGTTGCAACACCTCCTCCCTCCCTTCCTACTAGTTCAAGGGCCATTCTAGTATGTTATTTTACAACACCTCCAATTCTTTCGAGGGTATTGAGCTCAAGTCAGAACTATACTTTCCTTATGCCACCTCAGATGCAAATAGAAAAATAACATCAAGAAAATGAAATAAACTTGACCTAATTGGATCAAAAAAATGTAGGAAAGTCAACATACTTAGGAAATGAATTTACTCATCCTCCTAGCTAATTAATAAGCTTTATTTTCATCCTAGCCACATAAAATGTGGTTTTTTTTATATAGAGTCATTTTTTGGGTATGTGTATAGTTTTCCACCTTTTGTGCTAATTCTTGGTGAATATGTATTCAAGTCCAATCTATAAGGGGATTTTCCTAATTTATGCCTAGATCCTACTTTCCTCTTCAATTCAAGGCCTCATATTTAGATAAAGTTAATCTAAATGGAAATATGGTTTTTTATATCTCAAACATAGAAGTCATAGTTCAATCAAATGCACATATCCAATTCACTTTTCAATACTATGCACATTAATGATAACAATCTCTATGCGTAGTAAAGGTAAAGGCAATTGCAATTTTGGTATGGGAAAAATCAATTCCTACAATGAATGCATGTGGAGTAAGCGTAGGTTCAAGGCACTTTGAAGAAGTCTTTTCGATGTGAAAGACAAAGTTAAAAATATAAAACCTACTATTTGTGACACTATAAGCAACAATTCTATCAAGGTGGAAACAAAAAAAATAAGTTATGTCTATTGGCACCCAAAGTTTTGGGGTAAATCTTGCGCTCACACACAAGATTAGTTGTGTGCATAGTCTAGTTTTGCGTGCACATAAACAACTGCACAATGGACAAAATAAGACACAGACGTCAGTCCGAGTTCGACAATGCATTCCAAGAACTATGAAGATACCACATGCATGGCAAATCAAGAAGAATATCTTCGGGAATCTTCATTTGGGATATCATCAAATCGAAATGAGACAAGACACAATTCCTAAAATAACTTTGAGAACAGATGAAGGTCATTATGAGTTTTTGGTTATGCCATTTGGACTTAGTAATGCACCTTCAACATTTCAAAGCTTGATGAATTCTATTTTCAATCCCTTCCTTAGAAAATTTGTGTTAGTATTTTTTGATGACACACTAATCTATAAAAAATCTTGGGAAGAGCATGTACAACATGTTGACAAAGTATTACAACTACTAGGAGAGAAAACAATTTATGCAAATCCTTCCAAGTGTGTCTTTGGGGTTCAAGAAGTGGAATATTTGGGTCATATTGTATCTCATGAAGGTGTAAAAGTTGACCCTAACAAAATTGAAACTACGAGGGAATGGATGATTCCCAAAACCTTGAAGAAAATTAGAGTATTCTTATGGTTAACAAGATATTATCGCAAGCTTTTCAAGAATTATGGTCAAATAGAAACACCTCTAACAAAATTATTAAATAAGGAAGCATTTTCTTGGACTGAAGAAACAACCAAATATTTTGAAAAACTTAAGGAGGCTATGTGTACTACTTTCGTCCTGGCCACACTGTAATTTACAAAAACATTTATTGTGGAGTGCGATGCCTCATGCCATGGAATTGGTGCAATTTTAATGCAAGAAGGAAGTACCCCTTTCCATTGAAAGAAGACAACATAAAGGAAAAACAATTATTCAAACCCATTTCTGAAAATAAATGTTTGCCATACTACATGCAGTTAAAAAATGATGCACTTACCTAATAGGAAGACACTCCAAAGTAAAAAAAGAGCATGATAGTTTGAAGTACTTATTGGAGCAACAATTATCTTCAGAAGAAAAAAAATGGGTGAAAAAGGTTTTAGGTTATGTCTTTGAAATTATTTACAAAAAAGGAAAACATAATATTGTGGTAGATGCCCTTTCAAGGAAAGAAGAAGAAATAAAAGGTTCACTATGTGCTATTTATATTCCGCAATCTGATTGGGTGGAATAAGTAAGGATAAAATGAAAGAAATATCTAGAGGTATGCAAGATCATTCAACAACTAAATGAGGACCCCTGTTCATTATATAATTTTGTATGGAAGAGTGATTTACTATGGTATCATGATCGCCTATATTTATGTAAGAATTCACAACTCAAATAGAAGGTCCTTCTAGAATTGAAAACTTATCCTATAGGAGTACATTCAGGATTCTTGAAAACATACCATGTGATCAAGAAGGATTTTTTCTGGGAAGGTCTTAAAATTGATGTTCAAAATTTTGTGTCCGAATGTTTAGTCTTCCAACAGAACAAGGGAGAAACAATCAATATGCTAGGTCTCATAAAACCATTATCTATACCAAGTCAACATTGGGAAGAAGTTTCAATGGATTTTATTACAATTTTACCCAAATCTGAAGGAAAGACTGTCATCATGGTAGTAGTGGATCAACTGACAAAGTACACCCATTTTTTCTCTCTACCTCATCCTTTTAAAGAAAGTACATTACCCACAACATTCATGGAAACAATTTGAAAATTACATGGATTCCTTGAGATTATTGTAGGTGACAAAGATCCAATTTTCACCAGAAAAATTTGGACTAAATTATTTTCTTGTTTGGGTCCTCATTTGGCCCATAACTCATCTTACCACCCTCAATCTGATGGGAAAACTGAGATTGTGAATAAATTTATAGAAGGATATCTTCGTTGTTTTGCATTTGATAAACAAACACAATGGGTCAAGTGGTTTCCCTTGGCAGAATGGTGGTACAACACATCCTTCCAAAATTCATACAAAATTTCCCCATCTTTGGCACTTTATGGATATCATTCTCCATCCATTACAACACCCTTGAAATGTAATACAAAGGTTAAATTAGTGGAGGAACACATAGGGAACTAACAAGAGGTTCTCAAACTATTGAAGGACAACTTGGTTATGACACAAAATAGGATGAAACAACAAGTAGATCAACATCACAATGAAAGAGAATTTGAAGTGGGGGATTGGGTATTTATGAGGCTACAACCATATATACAAATGTCCCTCAAGCAACAAAAAAAGTGTTGGAGATACTTCATGCACATCTATGATTTATTTTTCCTAAGGTTTTCCGTATGTTTATTAGTCATTATTCAATCTCCTATAGTTTAGAGAAAATATTCCTTTTCCTACATTCTAGGAGAATATTCTCTTCAGTTCACACTTTAGTTGGATCAATTGACTGGAGTATTGATGCCACATTGGTTCCATCACCATGAAACATTGGGATCATCAATGCTAATGCACATTATCCTTGGGATTATCACTAGACTAGCACATTATCCTCACTTCAATTTGTTTCAGTCAATTAACTGAAGATCTAGAGGCTAGTTAACTCAGACTAGGTGGTAGTTAACCCTCATAACTACCGATGTGTGTCTAGATCACTCTAGACCACCACTATGGTGCATTGGCTTCTATTCCAGTGTGCATTAGTTTATTTATACAGAGTATATCATGTGTAATTTATCATTCTTTCATTCAGTTAATACAATTCTTTGATTCTCTCTCTCTCTCTCTCTCTCTCTCTCTCTCTCTCTCTCTCTCTCTCTCTCTCTCTCTCTCATTTCCATCTTTTCTCATTTCTCTGCAAACTGTGTATTTTATTTGCTAGCTAGATCTTATCTATGTAGGTTTAGTCCCATTTACATGGTATCAGAGCCAATGGATTGCTAGGAAAAAGGCACACCAAACTATTTTTGTAGGTATCGAAGATTGAAGACAACGAGAAAATGGAATTTATAAAAGAATTGATTCTTACACCGTACAATTTATTTGCATGGAAGAACATGATGGTAATGCATCTTCTAAGAAAAGGATTATATAGGTTAACCATGGACACAGAGACTGAACATACATCAGCCATAGAAAAATCTAAGTACCTAAATCAGAAGGATGAAGCGTATGGAACTATTTGTAGTCTCATTTCTCCTGAGCTCCTCCTTCACATATCCTCATGTAAAACCCCCAATTAGTTTGGATCACCATGGAAGGAGTTTTTGGAAAATAGGATGAGATGAGGGGACATATACTCGAGGTGGAATTTCTCACTTTGGATCTAAAAACCTTCAACAATATCCAATATGTTCTTACCAAATATAAGGATTTGTTGTTGCAAGTCAAGGCTTGCGGGGTTGATAAATCTAAGGAGGAGAAACAAATGGTTATTACCATTATTTCCAAACTTGGTCCATAATACTCAGTGTTTTTATCCACATTTCATTCAGTTAGGCTCACCTCTGGAGATTCTTGAAAAATTCCTTATCTTGAGGCCTTTATCGAGTCTCTGACGCTAGAGCAAACCAAGCTCATAAATATGGGAAAAATCAAAGGATCATAGGCACACACACTTGCTGTGAAAGATGGTAGCAATCACCAAAATCAGAAATCTAAAAACCAATACAAAAGGAAGGCACATACAAATCCAAGGAAGGAAGGGCACTCAAAATACTTGAACGATTCCTCCAGATCCAAAGGTGGAAAGGAAATAAAAGGGGAGAAATGCACTTACTGCCAACGAGGATTCCATTAAGAATCCACATGCATACATAAACAGATAGATCAAATGGCACAAATACTTCAAAAAACAACCATGGAGATCGCATCCCCGAGGGTGCCAAGAAGAAGAATCCAAAAGATCAAAACCCCAAGAAAGGTAATTCTAGCTATGCTTTGATTGCCATTAAATTCTCTCCCAATGCTTGGATTCTAGATTCAGGTGCATTAGACCACATGGAATACACAAAATAAGTCTACTCTTCATTGGACACATGCAAAGTTACTCCTATTATTATGGGTGATGAATCTCCAATCGAGGTCACCGACAAAGGAAGAGTTGAACTCACAAACAAAAGCTTCAAGAATGTGCTACACGTTCCTAAATTTTCAATCAATATTATCTTCGTGTATCAGATGAAAAAATCTGGCACAGGAAAGAGAGTAATATTCACACCTGATGTTGTGGATATCTATGACATGCAAACCAATTCCAAAGTTTCTATTGGTGAGGTAAATCACCAATCCAGACTCTACACATTTTATGAATTTATTGAACTAGATTTTGCATTACTGCTTACACATGTTGATGAAAGCAGTGGGATATGGCACAAGAGGTTCATGCATTTAAGTTTTAGATACATGCAATGAATTAGCAAGTAGACAATGGTTGAAGGTCTACTTGACATCCACTTCTCCAAAGGAATTTGTGAGGGGGGTGTTCTTGGAAAACACCCTTAAGAGAAATTCGACAAAGGAAAGACTCAAAAGGCCTCCTCTCCTTTGGATTTGATGAGATGAAAAATATTTATCTTGAGGTCGAGATTCATTTGCAACACATGGTTCCTTAAAATCTGCAACAAAACATAGTTTCCGAGTGGAAAAATATATCCTTGAAAGAGATGGCATCTTGCATGCTGCATGCAAAGTCACTTCCACATAGATTATGGGATAAAGAACTTAATTTTTCAACCTACACCCAAAACATAACTCCCCATAGATCTATCAAGGATAAAAACCCCTTCGAGGCTTGGAGCATCCTTAAATTAAAAGTGACCCACTTTCGTATATTCGGTGCTTGTGCATGGGCCAGGATTCCCTCTAAGAAGAGGAATGCACTTGATCCACATAATACATAGTGTATCTTTGTTGGATATGTCGATGATGTGAAGGGATGTAGACTCATTGATCCCTCCATGGACTGACTCATCATTGAGCGTAGTGTCCAAATCGAGGAAAGTATCTCACATGTAACTCAATGTTGGCACCAGGCCGAAGTGGAAAGAAGGATGATCGTGAGAAAGAAAGTGCGCAGAAAAGAAAGTGACAACTGGAAGGTAACACAACATGCATGCATGCAAGAAAGCGTGCACAAGGAAAACGACAGTTGGAGGAAGAACAACACACATGCATGAGAGGAAGACCTAATTTCACCAGGGTTAGGGTTTTGGTAATATATTGTAAATAGTTGAAGAGCCCGATATATATAAATAGAGATACACAGGTATCATAGAGAGGTTGATTCACTTTTGCATTAGTTCAACTTTTGTAATACTCTATCGTAGCTAGATACGAGTTGATGCATTATGTAATATGGTTATGGATCAATTTTGTAACCTGTTGAGCTAAGAACAGAGGAGAGGAGGAAGATTCGAGGATTAGATCGTAGGCTGTGGATCCTGATGCGATCTAGTTCGCCCCATACCGATCTTACCCATCAAAGGGAATTGTAAGCCCGCGACACTGGAGATGCAGAACTATCATAATAAAAGAACCAAGAGCCAAATATTTGTGGACATAGCCCAGAAGGGGGTGACCCATGGTAATATCTATGTAATGTGATGAATGCATGTATCTCTTTTCTTTCTTTCAACAGTTCATTGTTATGCTTAATAAATGAGTTAGTATATTGTTATGGATTACGATTATGTTGTTTGGGAATTAAACTATGAAATGGAAATGCGCACCCATGAGGAATAAGTAGATTACATTCACATTTCGTAGCGCATGGATCTGGTTAATAAACCCCTATCTCATACTCAATCCTAAGCTGTAAACACTTGAGTCTTAACACCACCCATTTAAAGCTATCTCGGGTGAGACTGCGCAATACATTCTGTGTACTGTGTTGCCTTTTAGTTTACCAGGAGGATCGATATTTTTAGAGGATTTGTTGGAAACCCAAAAGACATGAACCCTGGGTCAATAACTCAGACAATAAAAGAGAGCGGTTAAAAACCAACAAATTGTTCCATTGCCATGTTAGAAGGAACAAGAGAGGACTAAGTAGACGAGATAGATTGAATGAGAAAAGAACGAACGAAACAAGAAGACCAATGAGCCATTAGAAGGGAATGTTGAGACCATGGAACCCCACGAAAGCATAAATTGAAGGTTGGTTGAGAACCAAAGAGATAGAGTTTGCCCAAAAAGACAATAGAAACCCTAGACTCACACCTCGCAAATATTTGGATAAATATGTATTTAATAATTTACATGAAGTATTTTTCTGTGATTTTCCACATCTACTATAAGAGTGGATACTAAGGTTGAAGGATAACCATGTGATGAACCAGATCCGACAACTAGATTGGACCCCAGTACAGATTGAGCAGTTACAACAGGTGAACAACAAATTCACCCGCACAATAGAATTTTGACTTGACAATATTGTTGCAGGCTTCATCATCAAATTTGCAGTCGACACAACGAAGTCATACAACACAAAAGATTAATAATTTCTATGTGGACATCAAGGAAGGTACATTCAATCCTTGTATACTTCTATTAAGATACTTCTATATAACAAAGGTGTAATGATAATGGAATTAGACAACTAAAATTCCCTGCGTGCATGGGGGAAGGGGGGAAGCACTGACAGGGAGAGGATAAATGGAAGGAGGTGAGGATAACAACAAGAAGGAGGAGGAACCCTTGGACCCGATCATGATGGATGACGACCAACTCAAGTGGATCTTGGCATCATTAGGAACAATGCGTAGCGGAGTACCCTGCCAATATAAGGTGAATACCAAGAAGAGAGTCGTAGCCGCGAGGGAGGGCTTGGAAAGTGATGAGAAAGAGGTAGAGGATCTCTGGGCTATGGAGCAGATTGAGGAAATCCTACGCGGAATGTATGAGAGGAAGATGAGAGGCCCAAGAATGGGAGGAGAAGGCAACCATCCTATCCATATTAATGTTAGTGTGGAACCCACAAACCCATGTGCTACTAATACACCAAAGAGAACACCACCGTTTAGAAAACCAAAGTTAAGAGGAATTCCAACAGAAAGAAGTACATCTACACTAGAAGAAACAACTGGAGGAGCCAATTTAGGCAACACTAGTCAAGTATCTACACCGCGCGAAGGAGGTAGTAGTTCAATATTCAAAATAGAAGGACACGATCCCACTATCAGATTACCAAAATTTTGAGGAGGAGAAACTAAAGACCCCAAGAATCATTTGTTCATTTGTGCAAAGATATAGGAGGCAAAACATATCACTGATGAAGATACCAAACTCGTGTAGCTAGCGATTACGCTAAGATACCACACACTAGACTGGTACATGAGTCTAGACACAAACAATTCCCCTGGGAAGACAAGGACACTGGCCGACATTAATAAATTATTGATTAATGAGTTCCAGAAGCCGAGCTGAGAGGATCAGTACATGAACGAGATGATTGAAATAAGATAGAAACCAAGAGAATTGGTATGGGAGATCAATCATAGGTTCAAGCGACTAAAAGGAAAACTAAAATACTTTATGACTGAGATGCAACATCAACACTTGTTTTTCAACTCACTACTCCCACACTTAAAATATCCCTTACGACAACATAAATTTCAAACGTAGGCAGAGGATCTGCAGGCAACCTTGCAACTGAAAGAGAACCAATACCAGTAGACGAACCCAACTATTGAGGAATTGAAGGAGGATTTGAAGAATCTAACATTTCATCTGAACCAAAATAAGAACAAGGACAAACTAGAAGCCGTTTGGTGCACCGCATGCAGGATGGAAGGACACCACAAGAACGAATGCCCAACATTTGCACAGTATATGGAAACAGGTATGCCAAATCCGCTACCATAGGGAGGGTTATGGTGTGAAATATGCAAGAAACTGGGTCACGACCCTTATCACTGCACAATGATGTATAAATACCAGACAGTTCTGAAGAATTAATATTGCACCTTTTTTAAGTCAGTAGTCCATGACGATAATGATTGCAGAACTATGGATCTGATGCGGGAAATAACATCAGATACATACAGGGTACATGCCAAAATGATGACTGGGCAAGCAACGCCACAGTTCAATCAAACCCCAACTCCATACAATACTTCGTAGTAGCAATACAATATTTCATAACAACCATACAATAATGTGCAACCATAGTACAACCTGACACAACCCCAGTACAATACCGCACAGTATAATCATACACCACAATATAACGCGCCAATAGGTGACTGAGTAGGCTACCAAGGAGGAGGACGAGCCAAAGGAGGTTTCAGGTGTGGTAGAGGACCCGTCACATGTCACAATTGTCAGCAACCGGGACATTATGCATGAGAATTTCCACTTCCACCAACAATTTTTATGTATTGTCACGCGTCAGACCACGATACAGAGGAATTTCCGACACTACTAGTAAAAATCTAGGAAAAGAGGAACCAAAACAATCAGAATGTCCAGTGGATTTCAGTTGAAGCCAGAGATGATAGACGAAACATCAATATAGTCACTCGAGGAGGAACAAAAACAGGAAATGATGCAGTTCGACCAGAACTAGCACAAAACCAATGGGTAAAGAAGAACACCGAACCAAGAAAGAAGTTCAACGCACCAAAAGAAAAGGATACTTTTAAGGAAGCCAGACAAGAATTTCAGCAGGAGGACACATTGTCGACTTCAACTTCGCAACCATTCAAGGAATCCCTAGAATACGAGATGACGTCATCATTAGAGCATACAAACATAATGTATCCCAAGGGACAAGTAAGTACAATCAAAGGCTTTTTTCAATCATGCTTAAAAGTATTAAGTGATCCTTCATCTGTGAAAATATTTCAAAACATACTAGACAAATGTAGCAGCAAGACGAAAGAGAATATAGAACCAAAAACTATCAATCACCTACACACCAGAAGAAGAACAAGTAGGGAATTTAGACTAAATTCTAACATTGGATATTTCAACATGGGACACATTATAATAGACCTAGGATCTGAAGTGAGTGTGATACCCAAGAAGACCTAACAATGCATGGGAGAGCCAACACTGGGATATTCAAATCTCCAATTAAAACTAGCAAACCAACATAGAGTCCTACCAATAGGTAGATTGAAAGGAGTGACATTAGACCTCGATGGAGTGCACACTAAAGCAAACTTTGAAGTCATTGAAATAGTGGATGACTCAACACCTTACTCGACACTACTTGGTATGGATTGGGTGTTTGAAAACTAGACCATAATTAATTTGAAAACCAGAAAAATGACATTTGAATCTAGAGAATACAGGGTCATAACACCACTAGATCCATCGGAAGGGGAGAGGTTCATAGAACCCACTTGCCTAGACTTAGAGGAGATCGACCAGATGTACATAACAACTGTGCGTGATGAGGATTACATAAACCCAACTGTAGACGGGGTACTCAGTTGGTGTAGAATTACTTCATGCGCAACACACTTAGATACCGGGTTAGAAAACTAGCAATACATATTACACGAAGTATCCATGCAAAGATGTGCAAGAATAGACCACGCAGTAAGATGGGTAGGCATATAAATTAGAGAACCACCCAGTTTCCATAGGCCAAATGATTTGAAAACATTCTTGACACAATACGAAGATGAAGCATTAGAGAACCAATGACTGTCAGCACTTGACTTAGCACTCAATACCACACCCGCAAGATGGTGGGGCACACATAAAGAGACCATTACAAACTGGTATCAATGTAAGCAAAAATTGTGCATAAGGTTTGATGCAGAACAAGAATACAACAAACAACAACAATACCAAGAACATGAGGCACAAACATAACACTTGGCTAAGTGCAAAACACTGTGAAAAATGACACCACCAGAGGAATGGCCTCATCACTTCATACATACTTTAGAGGGCATACCAACAAACTGGTACAAAGAACATGAATTGCGCAAAGGCACTACAACATGGAGGACACTGCAACGAAAATTCACAATCACTTTCTCATTCAAGCGTGAGAACCCCAAGACAGACACAACTCTCAAACAAATCAGAGGAGTAATATTCATCAAAGAACCATAAATATAATTTATCATAGAAGAGAAACAACGGAATAAACAGACAGTCAAGTAACTACTGTCATGTTATCATGTACAGGAGAAAGAACCAGATGAAGATGACCCACATGACATTTATATCGAAGAAGTAGAAGGTGGAAGAGATGTGGGAGGACCACCCATAGAATCAAAAGTCATTGCAGCGCCAATCAAGGTAAATAAAGTTAACATCGGGACAACTGAGCAACCCAAAATGGCTAGCATTGGAGACTACTTAGATGAGAAAACAATAGAAAGCATCACATAATTGTTGCACGAATATAACAACCTTTTTCCCACAACATTTACAGATATGAAAGGTATAGAAGGAGAACTGGGAGAAATGAAGATACCACTTAGACCTAAAGCGAGACCTATAAGACAACGACCCTATAGACTGAACCCCATATATAAACATAAAGTGAAAGATGAGATCGATCAGATGCTCAAAGCCGACATCATCAAACTAGTTGAAGAATCAAAATGGATAAGCCCGATGGTAGTACAGGACAAGAAACAAGGAAGAGGGATTGGGATATGCGTCGACTTGAGGAAGTTGAATGATGCATGCCTACACGACCCATTCCCTACACCGTTCACGGATGAAGTGTTAGAGAAGGTGGGGGGACATGAATCTTACTCGTTCACTGATGGATTCTCAAGCTACCATCAGATTAAGATAGCACAGGAGGACAGACACAAGACCATGTTTGCGATGGAATGGGGATCTTATCAGTACACATTTATGCTGTTCGGACTGAATAATGCACCAACAATATTCTCCAAACTAGTCATCGCAGCATTTAAGGAATTCATCCATTAGTTCCTCGAAGTATACCTGGATGATTGGACAATTTACAGTCTATTGAAAAACTATGTGGAAGTTTTACGAATAATGTTAGAATGATGCAGACAATGCCAGACATCACTGAATATCAAGAAATGGATATTTGTAACACCGTTTGGGATACTGTTGGGCCACATAGTATGCAAACAAGGCTTGTTAGTGGATCTGGCCAAGAGCACCGTCATTGTTAACTTACCAGCACCAAAAATAGTCCGACAACTAAGAGAAACCTTAGGGCACACCACATACTACAGGAAATTTATCAAAGGATATGCGCAGATCATAGCACCAATGGAAAAAATGTTAAGGAAGGATACAAAGTATCAATGGAATGACGAGTGTCAACATGGTTTGGATACCCTGAAGGAAAATATGGTTACTGCACCGACATTAGTATTTCAATACTGGGAAAAGACATTCCATGCGCATGTATATGCATCGATGATAACACTTGGAGCTATCTTAGCATAGCTAGGAGCAAGATACTTGGATCATCCAATAACGTTCGCAAGCAAAAAACTATCAAACTTAGAACATAATTATAATAGGACAAAAAGAGAAGGCCTAGCCATGGTCTATGCACTGCAAAAGTTTAGACATTACCTATTGGGGAAACACTTTAAGATGTTTACAGATCACTCAAACCTGAAATACTTAGTCAACAAGCCAATGTTGGGGGGGGAGAATCTGTCGATGGTTATTACTATTTCAAGAATTTGATTTTGAATTAATAGTTAAACCAAGGAAACTGAATGCAGGACCTGACCACCTGTCAAGGGTCACAAATGGAGAAGAAACTACGAATATAGAAGAAACCTTTCTGGATGCACAGTTATTCTCAGTACAGATTGTTGATGACTACTTCATAGAGATCATCCAGTACTTAAGCAGAGGTACTGCGCCGCAAGAATATACCACCGCGCAGAAGAAGAACTTGGTAGTCCGCGCAACTGACTATCAACTGATCACATGAAATCTATATAAGATGGGCACAAATAGCATTTTACGAAGGTATGTGCTAGAGCACAAATGACAAAGAATTTTAGTAGAAGCCCATGAGGGAATCACAGGAGGACATTATGCATGAAAAGCTACCATGCAGAAGGTGTTACGCGTAGGACTATGGTGGCCAACGATTCACAGGGGCTGGACAGAATACTGTCAGAGATGCAATGTCTGTCAAAGGGTAGGCAAACCCAATAGAAGGGAGGAGATGCCACTCCGACCACAAGTAACATTACAAACATTTGATAAATGGGCAATAGACTTTGTAGGACCCATTAACCCACCATCCAAAAGGACGGGGGCAAGATACATTATTACCTGACGAAATACCTAACAAGATGGGCAGAAGATGCACTAGTAAAATATTGTAGCATAGAGACAACTGAACACTTCTTGTTTGAAAAAGTAATCACCAGATTTGGGTGCCCAAGAGTTTTGATGAGTGACCAAGGCACATACTTCATAAACAACACCATCCATGTGATGCTCGAAGAGTTTGAAGTTCATCACCAGAAGAGAACACCATATCACCCACATGCAAATGGAATAGTAGAAGCCTTCAAAAAAATTCTCGAGAAAACACTAACAAAGATCTGTAACGTCAACAGAGAAGACTGGGACCTCAAAGTGCCAACATTATTATGGGTGTACATGACTACATGAAAAACTTTGACAGGGCACACACCATTCAAACTAGTCTATGACCAATAAGCAGTAGTGCCATTAGAATTTTTAGTACCCATCTTATGCGTAGCAGCTATCACACAGATGAAAGAATGAGGCACAATATAGGAAAGACTAAATCAGTTATTTTCAATTGAGGAAGACTGAATCCTGGCAGGATTCCATCAACAAGTGAAGAAAGCCAAAGACAAATCTTGGCATGATCGACACATCAAGAAAAAAAACATTCAAGGAAGAAGATCTAGTATTTCTCTATGACAACAAATCATTTCAGCACCCGGGGAAGCTTAGAATGCATTGGTTAGGACCATACGAGGTACAATCTGTAATAGATGGAGAAGCTATACAATTAAGATATTTAGCAGGCGTAGACCTGAGAGTAATGATCAATGGGAGCCGACTGAAGCTGTACAAGGAAAGTCGACCACCCACCACGTAATAAAAAAAAAGGAAACCAAACTAAAAATCGAGTAGCATGATAGAGAGAGAAAGGACACATGACATTCAAAATGTAAATTTAGAAAAGGAAAGGACAATGGTTACATACCAAAGAAAAATGAGCGGGAAACGAAAAATTGACAAAAGTAGTATGACGGGACAACACTAAGCAGAATTAAAGCATGACAAGGATTGAGGGAACATCAAATTAAATGCACCAACTGAATATGAAAAAGCAAGTGTAATGGAAAGTATGAAACCACCATAGATGCATTGAACCCACAATTATGGTGCATTAATCACATCATGGAGGAAGCGTCCTCGACAAGATTCATGACAAGCCCATATAACACGCGAACACAGGAGCAATTGGTCTATTCGTGAAAGGAGAACATAGAGAGAGCGATAGCATCCAGAACGAACAAAGCAAGACCATAGAGCTCATCAAAGTCATTCAAATCAACCAACGTTCGATAGTCACCACTATGGAACCACCGAAGCCAGCAAAATCAGGCCAGATAGCAAGACCGACCAGGGTTCAAAATAGGACATGAGGAACGCTGGAGGAAAACGAGCAACAACTAGAGATTGTCGATATCGATGAAGATCCCATCCCAAGAGGAAATACCAATGAAACCTACACCGATACTATAAGAGATTCAACAACCACAAGCAGAGACCATGAAAGAGGATATGCTAGGAGCGACGCAGGAGCCTCAGAACGAGGAAGAAGAAACCCAACAGGAAGTGCAAATAGAAAGCACTCAAGCAACTATGGAAGTTAACAAAACAACATAGAATATGTGAGCAATAGTGCAACCAGATGAGTCGCAAGAACCCAGCCTAGGTCAACCAACAGAGGAGACCACTGGAACTACCTCAAATTGGAAAAAATGTTTGATGGTGGAACAATCGGAAGGTGCTGGAACTTCTAACCAACCACCACAACAAGAAGACAAAGTTTAGATACTGAGCTCACCTCGCAAGAAACCTTCAGTAGAAATTGTTCTACTACACATACTAGATGTAGTACAAGTAGAACCACAACTACTGGGTTAGGTTGGGAAGCTCAAGTATTCCGACCATGATGTATTAGACGAAACCAAGTTCCCAAAACTTGCACAGAGGGTCTTTATGCAGACCATAACCGTAAACAAACTTGGAGAAATGATCAACCAACCACACCAGTTGGCAGTTGGGCTAGACAGAACATGAATCTTAGGTTTGCTGAAGCTACCACATTTTGGCAAGGGCCAATAAGTGACTGTTGGCCCTTGACCATGTTTTGAGGAACACTTGGTCATATTTGACTGTTTTTGGACTTTGACAGCCTGTCAAAGATGGAGCTCTAGGCGAAGCAGAGATCACGGGATCTCGGCCCACTTTTGGGGCCCTTTTAGGGTTTTGGGTTAATGTAATGGGAAAACGATGTCGGCCCATGGGTTTACCCATGTTTAGGCCTATTTTGTAAAGTATAAATAAGTAGCTAAGCAATGTAAGAGAGGGCGAGAGGATAAGCTAAGTGCTAGTAAAGGCTTTGTGTATATTGTGTGACTGACTTGTAGAGATGAGTACAAGTGTTGTAAGTGCTGAGCGCACAGATTGTAAGAAGGCTTTGTGCTAGATCTACTTGGGGAAGGAGGATCTGACGAGGTGCACGCGGATCTCTTATCCTATGTGAAGTACAAGTGTGAGCTCTGTGCTGTAACCCGATTGACCAAAGATAATAAAGAAGAAGAATACTTTGTGGACGTAGCCCTAGGGTGGGGGTGAACCACGGCAACTCTGTGTGTTGTGCTCGGTGCTTCGACCTAATGTGTTTGTCTCTTTCCATGTGTTGTTCTTTGATATGATTATGCTATGTGCTTTGCTATGATATATTTAGATAGATCCACTTTGCTTTGTGCTTCTTAGATGTATGGGTGTAGATATGACATATATGAAAGTGTTGAGTGCTAAACCTATGTTGTTGTTGCTAAGTGATAAATTAACCTAGATATAAGTGAATGTTGTGGTGCTCTATGCCATTTGTGGAGTGCCATGAGGGTTAAATACTGATGAATGATCTATGCTAAAGTGCCTGCTAAGAGTAAGAATCACAGATTTGTGTCCTAGTTAATGTTGCAGACACCTGAGTCTTGCAACCACCCCTGCCTCTACCTCAGGTGAGACTTCATCTGCTTTGCAAGTGTTGCCGAAAGGGCCGGTAGTTAGGGTTTTGTTGGTGCATTGTTGAAGCATTGAACCCTTGGTCTACCCCTGTGCCAACAAATGGTTCTGTTGTTGGGACCTAAAACTGTGATTGTTGAGAAATGAGGAAGAAGAAACTTTGTGCAAAATAAATCTCTGTGCGTAGACCTGTTTCCCTACTGCGCATATTTTTACTCGATCTGTGAAGCTTTGTGCTAGGAATAAGGTCAGATCTGAAGAAAGGAATATCAGATCTGAAGAAAAGAAGTGAGATCTGAACGCTCTGTGCTCTAAGAAAAGTAAAAGTGGAAATTTATGAAAGAAAGAAGTCAGATCTGCAGAAAAGAGGTAAGATATGTAAGCTCTATTATCTAATAAAGGTAATAATAGTAAAAAATCCTTAGATCTGGAATCTTTGTGCTCTGTACAAGTAAGATAAGTGATTTTTTTGTTTTTTGTTTCTAGAGCATGGATCTAGGTATGTTTGATAGATTTTGTCCTAACTTAAAAACTAGAGCATTAATAGATGAAAGAAAGTTTGATATGGATAGACCTGATAAGTATAATGATATATATGTTATACCTATGCATAAAAATAATGTCTAGACTAACAAGTGGATGCATGAACTTGGAAAGAAATTTTTGGAGGCTAGCCATTATGATCCTAGCGCACAATACAAGAAGAGTTAGGGGTCATTGAAGAGAAAGAGAGGATTAACTCTTTGTTACAGTTGCAGAAGATCATGACATCTTGCTAAGGAATGCCCTGGGAGAAAACCTAGTCGTCTCTGTTGCAAAGCTTTGGACCACGACGTATTGGATTACCCTAGAATGATCGCTAAGTTGGAAAGGATGAATCTGAATCAAGAAGACCATAAGGCATATCCAGAAAATGTAGAAATCCAGTAAGAATCAGAGAAAATATTAATACAGATAAAAGAAACCCTGAAGGAACATAAAGATATCCGATTACCAGAGATATTCAAAGAAAAGGAGCAAGTCGAAGCAAGAATAGGGGAGTTCGACATCAAATGTATTCTTGATGAAGAAACACAAGTGAACATTATCCCAGAAAGAACTTGGGAAGCTATAGAAAAGCCTGCCATGATCCCTTCCCAAGGAGGGACAAGTCTATTAAGAGGAAATCTAGTAAACCTATGTGGAAGGCTCGCCCAGATACCTATGATTGTCAATGGAACTTTGACAGAGGAAGAATTTGTGATTATTAAATTTGTTGAAGATATCGCCCCGTTTACCATGCTCATAGGAAAAACTTGGATTGATAGAGAACAAGAAGAAGTTTTGGAACATAAGAAGCAAGAGTTAAAAGACTTTATGACCAGAAGGATCGCACACTTGATTGAAGAACATAAGAGAATATCACAGATATTTAATACTAGCAACTCCGATGTCGAGGCTAAGAGAACAATAGAGGATCCATAGAAGATTGATTTACCTATTTTCAATACAAAAGAACTATTATCCAGGAACCCTACGAAAGAATTTCAACAACACAAAGTAACTAAGACCACATAAGATAAGCATCAGAATGGTAAAAGAATTACTGAGATGAAGCTCACTGGGAAGAGGTTAGAAGGTTAAGAAAGAAAGGGCTAATACTGTAAGGTTACAAGAGGTTCTAGAGGATGCTTCACAGAAAGAAAAATTACAGAATTGGAGCTTCACCGAGATATTAGAACAATGACATATAGTACTTCACCATGATGAAGCAATATAACCATTGGGGATGATATATCTGTTTGACTTCCACTCCGGATGGGAAGAAAATCAATAAAGGTTCACCATACAACCGTTGAAATGCACCATAACGGGTTGAACAAGAGTTAATGAAGGATCATAACCATTGCTAAGTTTCCCTACTTATTCCATTGTGCCACGCAACGAGAAAACTTTTTGGTAAGTGAGAATTTGGGCACGAAACCTGATATTAATTCACCCTGAGATCATTGCCTTGTTCCCATACTATTCACTGTAGTCTCTGAATTCCTTTCACACCTGAGCTAGCTGACCCAAGCTTGTATGTCGGACGAGCTTAGCGCTATTGAGAAAGTAGTTGAAGAAGTTTTAATTGACTTAATGATTGAGAGAGTCATGTCGAAGTGAGGAGTGTCTAGAGGTGTACATGCATCATCCTTGGGAACATTGCCAGCTTCCCCCTCCATTGCTTGAGAAGGACCATCCCGAATGCCTTCAGAAAGACTATCTAAGCTCAAAAACGACTTCACCACTGTGAAGATGATCCCAAGTATCTTGCCTAAGTATATCCCACCACTAAGCAGCATAGTGAATCGAGACATTGTACCCAGAGACTTCGACTATGCTTTGGTCACTGCGTACCTCCTGAAAGGGGTGTGTGCAGTTTGTGCTAACTAGGATAAGCTCACAACACTGAAATTTAGTGATTTTAACCTTGGAGATTGCAAAGTTTACAGTATGATATCCCTGCACAAGTACTTAACTATCACAAAAGGGAGGAACCCAAATATTTTCCCTCAACAATGGACCCATAACCTCATGCAGTCAACCCTTCTCAATGTAATGAAGATTCCTCATTTCGGGAGGCATCAGAAAGTGAATGCATGCGTTAGATTGTTGCTTTCCTGCTACCACGAAGGATATTTATGGTTGGACCGCCGCATCACTGTGTATCCGATTCTGATCAATCAGATCATAGAGATAAGCATGCAGGGCCCTGACCCACATGAGTTTTACCCTGGAAAGACCACAAAATGTGCTCTTTCCTAGTGAATAAAAGACACATATGGTGATGTAGAGAAGGGCAAGCGAGGCTAAAAGGTAGCCTCCATCGAGAATGCAACAATGCACCTAGGTTTCCATATGATCATAGGGAATTTAGTCCGTAAGAAGAGACCCACACAAGTGACTGGATTTGTAGTTGACCTCGCAGGGCAGTGCACGGAAGGACTACAAATGAACTGGGAGAAGTACCTTGTAAATAAACTAGAGCTTGACTGTAGAGAAGCGCAAGAACAAGGGTATGAGTTACACTTTAGTTGGTTGCTTATACTCATCTCTTTCATCACCTGGGAGCTACCAAAAGGTGCCACTTTTCCGGAGATCAAACCCTTTGAACCACTGGCCGCAAAATTCTGTACACTGTGGTACTCCAACGACATGAACAAGCAATGGCAGTCCAATGCCGTCTTCCACACTTATTACAACCAATTGAAGAATGCAATCCAGTCTACACCGTGCCTCACACCAAACACACTTCATAGGTTTAGACCTTTGATCAAATTCATCGTGGACTGCCACTTCACCTATATCACAGCGCGCATTGATGAGCAAAAACAACAACTCTAGTCGTACTACAAGTTGACCGAAGAAGACTTGGAGTAGATTACCAAGGAATGGTTGGCAAACCTCCTTGTTCCAACATACCTCACATAAATATCTGAGTCATAGGTGAGTATTGGGGGCATGTTGGCTCTTAACTAATTTTTGAGGAACACTTGGTCATATTTGACTGTTTTTGGACTTCAACAGCTTGTCAAAGATGGAGTGCCAGGCGAAGCAAAGATCATGGGATCTCGACCCACTTTTGGGGCCCTTTTAGGGTTTTGGGTTAATGTAATGGGAAAAGGATGTCTGCCCATGGGTTTACCCATGTTTAGGCCTATTTTGTAAAGTATAAATAAGTAGCTAAGCAATGTAAGAGAGGGTGAGAAGATAAGCTAAGTGCTAGTAAAGGCTTTGTGTATATTGTGTGACCTACTTGCAGAGATGAGTGCAAGTGCTCTAAGTGCTGAGTGCAGGGATTGTAAGAAGGCTCTGTGCTAGATCTACTCGGGGAAGGAGGATCTAGTGAGGTGCGTGCAGATTTCCTGTCCTATGCGAAGTACAAGTCTAATATCTGTGATGTAACCCGATTGACCAAAGCTAATAAAAAAGAAGAAGACTTTGTGGACATATCCCCAGGGTGGGGATGAACCACGATAACTCTGTGTGTTGTGCTCGGTGCTTCGACCTAATGTGTTGGTCTCTTTCCATGTGTTGTGATTTGATATGATTATGCTATGTGCTTTGATATGATATATTTATATAGATCCACTTTTCTTTGTGCTTCTTAGATGTATGGGTGTAGATCTGACATATATGAAAGTGCTGAGTGCTAAACCTATGTTGTTGTTGCTAAGTGATAACTTAACCTAGATCTAAGTGAATGTTGCAGTGCTCTGTGCCATTTGCGGAATGACATGAGGGTTAAATACTGATGAATGATCTATGCTAAAGTGCCTACTAAGTGTGAGAATCACAGATTTGTGTCCCAGCTAAGGTTGCAGACACCTGAGTCTTGCAACCACCCCTGCCTCTACCTCGGGTGAGACTTCATCTGCTTCGCAGGTGTTGCCGAAAGGGTCGGTAGTTAGGGTTTTGTTGGTGTTCTATTGAAGCATTGAAACCTGGGTCTACCCCTGTGCCAACAACAACAACATGCATCAAGCAACTAATAACAGTCATGCATGGAGGGGATATATGGATGGATAAACCTGTCCCCATAACTATTGAGATTATCGCGTAGATAATAGGATTACCCATTCGAGGTATGGATCCCGCATTGATTCTGGAAGACAAATCCAAGGAGAAAGAATTGACATAAGAGATGAAGAAGAAATATGGCTTCGCCAGATGAATGAGGGGCATTATAATCAAACAAATCAACAATGCAGGTACAAAACTAGGCGCAAAGATCTTATCTTGCAAATTTCTTAGAAAATGCCGCAAAGAGGAAGTACCAGTAGGAGTCATTGCAATTGTAGCTTAGTGCGCATAAAACACCTTTATGAGTTGGGCACCATATCTATTGAATTTTTTTCATCTGGATTGAAAGGATGTGCAGGACCTAGGCACAAAATTCCATTACTCATGGATGATCACCCTAATAGACTTCATGGGATGACGAGAAACAGAGTATGTAATTTTTTGCACTAGACTGCAACCAGTGGGAGTGAGATACCTATTACTAATATATGGTCCACATGCCAGGCATAAGAGGGAGAATAGAATCATATTCGAAGCATACCTACGTGACATACATGAAGCCATCAGTCGATCATGGAGAATAACACCATAGGTTGTCACGCAATATGTAGACATCGCCAATTTTCAGGCCACAAGATAAACAATGTGGATACAACCAAGGCAGGATCCATATAGACAATGGCTACTGATGTGGTACTGCATTACATAAGTTTATATAGACATGGTAATAAACAAATAGCCTGATGAATGAAGGATCCCATCCATTACCTGGGAAGTACTAGAAAGAACAACAAAAGGAGAGGCAATGCAGGTGGAAACACAACTTCTGGAAGTCCTAGTGCCCAAGAAACCAAGGACGGGACAAAATAGGCTGACTCAGGAAGATGAAGGGTCAAAGAAGATAGGGACCCAAAAGGGGTAGGAAGAGACTACACATCCAACCAACGGACAACCGAAACAAGCTAAGGGAGCAAGGGAGACCGCCCCAAACCCCATCACATAGGAACCAGGGGGAAATAAGAGACCAACCGCATAGGAAGGAGGCATGTACAAGAAATCAAAGGTGGAATGAGAATCTCCAGAATATACGATCATGAAGGACGAAAGGGAAATGATCGCCAAAATGGTCCAAGATTTCTTAGCGGAAGATTTCGATCATGCAGTGCATCACAGGGATAAACTGCAAAAAGAGATGGAAGAAATGGGATAGTTCCTCAAGTAATTTGGGGAAACAAAGAAAACAAGCAAAAGCAGAGGAACAGAGCCACCGACAATACAAGTGAAAGAAAGAGTGGAGGTAGAAGAACAAGACCCAATCCACCTCATGCCACACACAAATGCAACGATTTACATCAAACCTAACATGCTGTGCATGGATGAAATCATGGGGCAGACACCCCTAAAAGACTTGGACCACATCCAATTGGTCCTGACATGGATGCCATCAAGGGAAATACACAAATTGCAAGTTAGTGTCGACCCCGAGTTACAGTCTCATGCACATAAAAACTTAGTCAAGATACAACAAGAAACAAAGAAGCGTGAGGCACTGGAAAATGTCTGTGAGCAGGCCAAGCTTGAAACTCAGAAGGAAAAATAACGCAAAAATGATCTAGAACAAATAGTGGGAGGAGTTTTTGAGAAACTCCCAAGCATTGCACAAGGGAATGAACTCCCGGTAGCAGGAAAGATTGACCAGATTGTGCGGGAAATTGATCAATATTAGAAGGAGATCAAGAATATCCATGAAAAACTCACACCAACCACTCCACCGATAGTAAAGGAGCAAAGGAAGCAAAAAGCAACAATGTAGCTGCAAGAGATGGAATAATAGGTTAGCAAAACAACCGAATTTCTTGATAAAGAAACACAACTTTGGACAAGGTTGGAGGAGGATCCACAGGTCCAACGTTGGGACAAGGAAGAGGAAAGGATCAATGCCATGATCCAAGAACTCAAACAGAGGAAAAATACCATACCAATCCCAGAACGAGTCGAAGGGATGCAGAAGATAAAGAAGATGCAGACAAAACTTATCACTGCGCAAGCACATAAACAAAAGCATCAGGCTCAAATAGAACCACTACAGGAGCAAGTAGCAGCAATAATCACACAAGTAGAAGGAGCTAAAACATAGATAGCATAGACCCAGAACAAAGTGGCAGTTCAGGTAGTAGACACCATTAAGGAGAAGACCGCACAGGCATTGGCAAAAGAAATAGAGCTTAAGGAAAAGTTCCATACAATCACCAAGGAGATCGAAGAAGCTTAGAAGGATTAGGTGACTCAGGATGAGTCACATGTCAGTGTTGGGGGCATGTTGGCACCAGAACAAAGTAGAAAGAAGGATGATCATGAGAAAGAAAGCATGCATAAATGAAAGTGATAGCTGGAAGGTAGCACAACACACGTACATTCAAGAAAGCGTGCACAAGGAAAACGACAGCTAGAGGAAGAACAACATGCATGCATGAGAAGAAGTGTTGGCACAGGAGCAGACCCAGGGTTCAACTCTACAATAGCGCACAAAAAAAACTCTAACTACTGACCCTTTCGGAAACACCTGTGAAGTAGATGAAGTCTCACCCAAGGTAGAGGTAGGGGTGGTTGCAGGACTCAGGTGTCTGTAACCTTAGCTGGGACACATATCTGTGATTGTAATACTTAACAGACCACTTAGCGTTGGCAATTCATCAATATTTAAACACTATCTACTCCGCAAAAAAAAACAAAGCATCGTATCATTCATTCGGATCTGATGTATCTAAGTACTTATCATAGAGGGGTAGATTAGATCTATCATATTCAAGCACTAAACACGTTCACATAGTTTAGATCTAGCATCCATATAAATCATTAGCACAAATCATAAACATATCTATCTATCTATATCAAAGCACTTAGCAAGTAAAGTCATAAACAACTCAACACATCGCACAAAGCAGAGCAACACAAAATATATGTGTTTCACCCCCACCCCAGGGCTATGTCCACCAAATCTTCTTCTTTATTATCTTTATCAAGCTTCTTACAGGCACATAGCATCAAAATCCTACTCCATAGAAGACAAGAGATATGCACGCACTCTGCCAGATCCTCCTTC
>JZKD02S0440661.1:811403-828438 GCA_000966675.3 Picea glauca | reverse complement strand
CACACACACACACACACACATATATATCCCTTAGCACTTAGCACCATTTGCAACTTCTATCTCTTACATTGTCTAGACATCTATTTATACTTTACAAAATAGGCCTAAACATGGGTAGACCCATGGGACGACATCCCCATACTCGTTACATAATCCCAAACCCCAAAAAGGACCCAAAAAGGGGCCGATATCCCACAATCTCTGCTTCATTTTGCACTCCACCTTCGACAGCCTGTCAAAGTCCCAAAATAGGTCAAAATTGACCAAGGATTTCCCAAAACTTGGTCAAGGGCCAACAAGGCCCCAACACTCACCTGTGACTTGTCCCGAGTCACTATGATCTGGGTATTTCTTTTTCAAAAGCCTCGATCTTGGCTCGAGCTACTTCGACTTGTTGTTGTGCCATGGCCTCTTTTGAAACAAACTCTTGGATGACTACCTCATTCACAGGTCCCTCTAGGTGCTGTTCAACTGCAGTGACAACCTGATCCAGTTCTGCTTCTCGGCCTTCAACCTCTGTGAACAATTGGTAAGCCTTATTTTGTACAAGTTGGAGCCTCTGAGTTACTTCCATAAATCTTCTCTAGATAGTGTGGATCTACTGCTGGGCGATGCACTGCTCTTGGGATCGCTTCATTCTTTCCACAATTGACAGGGGTTTCAATTGTGCCTATATTGTTATGGCTTGATACGTCGCCTCTTGGAGCTATGACTCCAGTGCCTTCAATTCTGGATTCCTAGTGAGTTGCTCGTATGTCTAGGCATTGCGATTAGTGAGTTTCTTATTGTAAGTTTTAAACCTGCGAAGTAAAGCAATGCATATAGATTCTTAAGCAATACATAAATTAATCAATGGCTCATACACAGAGTACATAGAGATTTTTGCCGGAAACCCTCAACCGGGAAAACCTTTCTTATTTTCATTATATCGAATTTCACCATTCACCATACAATATATACAATGTTTTTAGGTATTCTGTAGATACCAAAACCCTAATCCCTTAATCCGGGATTAATTTACAAATCAGCTAAAAATAGAAAAAACCGCCCCAAAAAAAAATTTCGGGGCGCTGCCCCGAACCTCGTCGGCCCCGAGCTACCGCTCGGTGCCAAATGCTGCGTGTAACCAGGGGGGCCATACCTTCCCCCCCCTGAAACCCCCCTAGGATGCAATTGTCATATCTGACGCACCCACGCACACACACATGCAAAGAATATAACACATACCCAACACTTACATTCCAAAGCAAGGGATTTTATTCTCTCAATTGCGCTTCAAGGAGTTGCTTCTCTTTGATCCCTTGCATCTTGTGAAGTCTTGGGCACTATGAAGAGCTCTAAATCTACTATGCGTTGCTGTAGCTATTGGATATCTTTTGTGAGCTACTCTACTTGTTGCATGACTTAGTCCTCTGCCTTTATTTCTAAGACTGTCATAGAGCGAAGTGCTCTATTGACTGCTTCTTTCACTTGGAGTGGCTCTACGAGCAACTGTTCTTTTAATTGCTGCATATTTTCTTTTTCTTCATCGAACTTCGCTTGGAGAGAAATCTTTTCCTGGTCTGCAACTCAACGTTTTTCTACAAGTACTCCTTGTACTTGCATCAAATTCTGGGTGGCTTGTTCTGTTTCCTCTTGTGCTTGTCGAAGGCGAGCTTTGGCTGTATCAACTAATCGGTGGAGTTGGGAAAGATCATATCCCAATTATGGTTTTCCCGATGGCAGAGGCACAATGGAGACTGCACGGATGGACTGAAGGGCCTACTATACCCCTTGGAGTTTGACTTCAATTCTCTCATACATTTCTTCCTGCTTGGCTTCTTGTTTCTCTGTTATTTCCAGTGAAGCATCGTTCATGGCTGCCATGATGAAATCAAAATCATCAGAGGTGAGGACAGTCTGCATCTTGGTCATGGTGGCTTTTGATTTATTTTGGGAAGAAGGTTTCTAGGGGGGGAATGTCCTCTTCTTTAAAGGGTCAACCTCATCTCTGGGTGGTGTTACTTCGCTTGGTTTCTATTCATCTTCTACGTCGTCATCACCCCCTCGGTTAGGTGTCATTGAAGCAGTCTTCCTTGAGGTGCTGCTTAAATTTTGCACCACCTCAATCTTCTTTTGTCTGTTGGTTCCAGGTGTATTCTGTTCTTTATGGGTGTACTATGGGCTGTCAAGATCAGATATCTCTGCAAGGTTGGTGGGGATAAGGAGGTCAACAGACCATTCCTTAGTGATCTCCTCAAGGTATTCTTCTGTAAGTTTATAATATGACTGGAGCTGCTCGTTATGTTCATTTGTTCACGTTGTAATGTATATGAAATGTCAATTTGCGTTGAACTTCATCAGGGGTCAGAAACTCTATAAGTTGTTCAGGTTCATACGAGGCTCAACTTTGATGACTCTCTTTAGCTGGAGGTAATATGTATGAAACACATCATTCGACTGCCACTGTTTTTTCATATCACTTGAATACCAAAGGGTAGCAAACTTCACAACGAGCGGTTTGAATGGCTCTATGTCTAGGAAGGTCACACCTTCTGGCATCTCCCAGGAAACAAATGCAATGAGGATCAGATTCCATTTGAAATGAAACTCATAACCCTGATCCTGGGCTTCTCGATAGTCTAGTTCCAACTGGTTAACTAGGTACTTCACCTAGTTCATCTGTAGGCCTTTTGCACACTTCCCTGCGAGATCAACGACAAACCCGGTGACCTGCGTAGGTTGGTTATTCCTTACTAACTTTCTAGCTATCAGTTGACATTATAGGCGCATTTCGCCACTCTGGATGGAAGCTACCTTGTAGCCTCTTGTTGCCTTCTCAACATCGCCATATGTATCCTTGATCTTCTGTGCTAGTGCATGATCTGTGGCTTTTCTTGGATAAATTTCATACGGGGTGGGTCCTTGCATACTCAGTCCTGTGATCCTGTGGATCAGTGTTGGTTCAACTGTAATGTGACAGTCTAGCCATAAGTAGGAACCATGGTAACATGAAACTAGCAGCTTTACACAAGCATTGACTTCCTCGTGTCTTCTGAAGTGTGGGATCTTCATGAAATTTAGCAAGGTGGATTACACGAGGTTCATCATCCATGATTGAGGGATGATCTTTGAGTTCTTCCCTTTTTTTCTAGTTAGGTACTTTTATGGGGCGAGCATACCATAGATCTTGCGATCTATGAGGTTGAATTCGTTGAACTTCAAAATTGCGATCTTATCCTGCTCTGCTCTAGCTGTGCGTATCCCCTTCGGGAGGTATGTAATGACCATGGTGTACTTGAAATCTCTTGGAACGCTATCATGATTCACCGTGCCAGCTGGAGGCGGGATGTAATCGAGAAATATGGTTGGAATCAATTTCTCATTTGCTAGGTCGTCTTTGTGCTTGGTTCTCTTTTCTGCTGATGGCCGGGATGGTTTGGATCCATGAGCAGTCGATGGAGAGGCTTGTACTATTCTCATCGATGAATCTTGTACACCTGTAGACATTGACATGACTCTTTCAGTCATGAGGTCGATCAGAATTTCCTCGACAATTTTATTTGCAGCGCTGAACTCGTCCGACATACACGCTCGGGGTTGGAAATCTCGGGTTTGAGGAGTAACTTAGACACTACAATGGGATAGATTGAAATAACGCAATGATCACTATGTAAAATAAACGAGTCTATGGGCTCAGATTCATGGTTAGTAAAATTGTTCTCGGTGCATGGCGCGGCGGGATAAATAGATAACTTGGCAACAGATCTCTTGCAATGGGCAAGAAACCTTCATTAACTTTGTTCTGTTTGTTATGGCATGGTCCAATGGTTTGGTGGCAAACCATAAATTCCTTTCCACCCGTTCGGGGGGTCAGCTGAATGGTTATATTGGTCCCAATGACTATATTGATTTACCCTGGTGAAGTGCCATGTGGCATTGTTCTGTTATCTCGATGAAGTTCCAATTTTGCAAATTTTCCCTCTGCGAAGTTCCCTCTAGAACCTTCTGTAAATTTTCTATCTTAGCTCTCTTATTACTTAGCTTTCTAGCTTTCTTTCCAGTGAGTTTTTTCTCGGTATGACTTTTCCCATTCTGATTCTTATCTGCTTTTGGCATAGTTACTTCACACTGTTGAGATTCTTTCCTAATATTTGAGGGTGATACTTCTTCTTTATCAGGAATAAGTACTTCAATCTTCTGTAGGTCTTCTAGTGTTCTTGCAACTTTGACATTCAGGTCTCTGGTGCTAAATAGCTTCGATACGTTCTTCTGTTCTTCAATTAAGTGTGAGATCCTTCTATTCATAAAATGTTTTAACTCTTGCTTCTTCTACTCTAAAACTTCTTCTTCTTCTTTCCTTTTGGCTCGATCTCTTCCAATCCAAGGTTTTCCTAGTAACATGGCAAATGGGGTGTTGTTCTCAACATATTTAACAATCTCAAAATCCTCCTCTGTCAAAGTCCCATTGGCATTCATAGGCATCTGGGTGATGTTTCTAGATAGGTTTATCAACTTTCCTTTGAAAAGTCCTATTCCTCATAATGAAGGAATCATAGAAGGCCTTCCTATAGCTTCCCAAGTTCTTTCTGTCATGATATTCACCTGTGTTTCCTCATCCAGAACACAATCAATGTCTAAGTCTCCTATTCTTACTTCAATACATTCTTTTCCTTTGAAGATCTCTGATAAACTCATATGTTGGTGATCATTCAGGGTGTCTTTTATATGTAGCAAAACTTTCTCTGATTCTTTTCAGGGTTCTGCCATAATCATAGTTTCTAGATATGCCTTAGGTTTTTCTTGTCTCAGGTTCATTCCTTCAAGCTTAGAAATCATTCTAGGGCAATCCAATACTTCATGGTCCATATCTTTGCAACAAATAAAACTAGGTCTTATCCTAGGGCATTCCTTAGCAAGATGTCTTAGTTTTCTGCAACTGTAACAAAGGGTTAATACTCTCTTTCTTTTAAATGATTCCCATCTCTTCCTATACTACACGCTAGGATCATAGAAGCTAACCTGCAAACATTTCTTTCTAGGATCCTGCATTCACTTGTTAGTCCAAACATTCTTTCTATGCATAGGTATAGCATATCTTTCACTATTCTTATCAGATCTACGCATATCAAACCTTCTTTCATTTATTAGTGCCCTAGTTTTCAAGCTAGGACATAATTTATCAAACATACCTAGATCCATACTTTTGAAACAAAAATTTCCACTTATATTACTTCTACAGAGCACAAAACTTTCAGATCTAGAACTTTTCACTATTCTTACCTTTATTAGAGTACAGAGCTTCCAGATCTTACCTCTTTTCTTCAGATCTGACCTCTTTTCTTGGCACAAAGCTTCATAGGTCAAGTGGAATGCTACGCACTAGGGAAACATATATACGTATGGAGCTTTCATAGTTTCAGGTTAGATATTTACACAAATCTTCTTTTTTCTTAGTTCCCAACAATCACAGTTTCAGGTCCCGGCAATGAATCCATTTGTTGGCACAGGGGAAGAACCAGGGTTCAACGCTACAACAATGCACCAACAAAACCCTAACTACTGACCCTTTCGAAAACACCTGCAAAGAAGATGAAGTCTCACCCGAGGTAGAGGTTGGGGTGGTTGGAGGACTCATGTGTCTGCAACCTTAGCTGGGACACAGATCTATGATTGAATACTTAACAAAGAACTTACTTCCAACAATTCATCAATATTTAACCACTATCTACTCCGTAGATAAAACATAGCATCACATCATTCTTTCAGATCTGATGTATCTAAGTACTTATCATAGAGGGACAGATTAGATATAGTATATTCAAGCACTAAACACATTCACATAGTTTATATATAGAATCCATATACATCATTAGAACAAAGCATAAACATATCTATCTATATATATCAAAGCACTTAGAAAGTAAAGTCATAAACACCCCAACACATTGCACAAAGCAGAGAAAAACAACATATATGTGGTTCACCCCCACCCTGGGGCTACGTCCACCAACTCTTCTTCTTTATTATCTTTGTCAAGCTTCTTACAGGCACATAACATCAAAATCCTACTCCGAAAAAGACAAGAGATTTGCGCGCACTCCGCTAGATCCTCCTTCTTCGAGCTAGGGTACAACACCAAGCCTTCTTACAATTACTTGCATGTATCTTTGCAAGTCTCACATAGTATTAAAAAAGAATCTACAATCCATACTTATCACTTAGCCCAATATCACACAGATATATATATCCCTTAGCACTTAGCACCATTTGCAACTGCTATCTATTACATTGCCTAGACATCTATTTATACTTTACAAAATAATCCTAAACATGGGTAAACCCATGGGCCAACATCCTCATACCCATTACATAATCCCAAATCCCAAAATGGACCCAAAAAGGGGTCGAGATCCCGTGATCTATTCTTTGTTTTTCACTCTTCCTTCGACAGCCCATCGAAGTCCAAATATAGGTCAAACTTGACCAAGGATCTCCCAAAACTTGGTTAAGGGACAACAGGAAGACCTAATGTTGGTAGGGTTAGGGTTTTTGTAATACATTGTAAATGGTTGAAGAGACTGATATATATAAATAGAGATACACAAGTATCATAGAGAGGTTGATTCAATTTTGCATTAGTTCAACTTTTGTAATACTCTATCGTAGCTAGATACAAGTTGATACGTTATTTAATATGGTTATGGACCAATTTTGTAAGCTGTTGAGATAAGAACAAAGGAGAGGAGGAAGATCCGAGGATTAGATCGCAGGCCGTGGAGCCTAGTGAAATCTAGTTCGCCCTGTACAAATCTTACCCATCGAAGGGTATTGTAAGCGCGCGATGCTGGAGATGCAGAACTATCATAATAAAATATCCAAGAGACAAATCATTGTGGACGTAGCCTAGGAGGGGGTTAACCACGGTAATATCTATGTAAAGTGATGAATGCATGTATCTCTTTTCTTTATTTCAATAGTTCATTGTTATGCTTAATAAATGAGTTAATATATTGTTATGGATTACGATTATGCTATTCGAGAATTAAACTATGAAATGGAAACGTGCACCCATGAGGAATAAGTAGATTACATTCACAGTTCATAGCGCATGGCTCTGGTTAATAAACCCCTATCTCATACTCAATCCTAGGCTATAAACACCTGAGTCTTACAACCACCCATTTAAAGCTATCTCGGGTGAGACTGTGCAATACATTCTGTGTATTGTGTTGCCTTCTAGTTTACCAGGAAGGCCGATAGTTTTAGAGGCTTTGCTGGAAACCCAAAATACATGAGCCCTAGGTCAATAAATCAGACATTAAAAGAGAGTGATTAAAAACCAACACTCAACAACCAGATGAAAACACTTTTGTCTTCCACCTGTCAGAGATGATGAGCATACACATGCCGACTCTTCTTCAAATGAGAGTTGTGATTCAAAGGATTTAGATGATTCAGATTCTGATCCAGTACAATCAAATGCAAAGTAAGTGCATACAGATGTAGAAATAGAGCCAGAGCCAAGGCCCAAGTGGGCTCAAACTACTCTTCAACATGCATGAGATCTTGTTGGGGATGCAGATGATACGAGGAGGACTCGATCTGATTTCGAGGAGCCTCCTATTGCACTCATCGCCACTGAACTGATGCCAACCATGCATATTTTCTTGTTTCAGTCTTCATATCCATATTCCTATGGCGAGGATGCTGGGAATTCGTTTTGGGAATCCACGATGCAGGAGGAGTACAACTCCCTCCTCGAGAACCAAACTTGGGATTTGGTTCCCATTCCTTAAGGAAGGAAACTTGTTAGGTGCAGATGGGTCTACAGGACCAAGAATGCAACAAACATACATGTTAGAAGATACAAAGCTAGGCTAGTCATAAAAGGCTTTCAACAGGTGCACGACATTGACTACGATGAGACCTTTTCTCCAATAGAGAATATGGATTCCATACGCTTGGAAATTTCCATTGCGACATCCAAGGGATGCGAAGTCCATCAGATGGACATGAATAATGCATTTCTTCATGGAGATATCTATGAGGAGATCTATATGGAGCATCCCTAGGGCTTCATGCATGATTAATCTTTGGTTTGTTGACTAAAGAAGTCACTTTATGGCCTCAAGCAAGCTCTGAGGGCATGGTATGCCAAGATGGAATCCTATCACCTGTCACAGAAATTTGTATGTTGTAATTTAGACCTGAACGTTTACATGCTCAAGAAAATTGATTCACTTCTACTCCTAGTTCTGTATGTTGATGATTTGATGATCACAGATTTCTCGACTTCAATGACTTCTAAAGTTAAGTGGATTCTACATGACATGTTCCTGATGATGGACATGGGCCCACTACATTTCTTACTTGGTCTAGATATCAATCAAAATGCATCATGCATCAAACTGTCTCAGGCCAAGTATGCACGATATATCCTCGAGAGATTCCACATGATAGATTACAAGTCTTCCCCGACTCCTTTCCTATCACGAGTCAAACTTGAGGATCGAGGGGATAGTCCACTAGTGGAAAACACATGGTTGTTATCAGACTAATTGGTAAGTGTAGACACAAACAGATATCCCTAACTTCCATAGGAAACTAGAACAAAATAAGACATAATACATACTTCACCTTAAACTTCATTGGCATATAAACTAGTTTAGATGAGGTATAAGTGACATAACTTTTAAACGACGCTTGATGCTCACTAGTGTCATCCTTGTAGCCCCTTCTTTGAGTTTGCAGAATGGTGAGCCTATCTAAGAAGCATGAACCAACAAACAAGGAAAACAAGATCTATATGTTCCAATGAGTCTTATGTATAATATCAAGGAGTTACACAATAAGAGTTAAGACACTTTTATAGGGAATAAATGTATTGTTGCATTGTATTAAGAGGAAAGTGGATGATACAACCCATGTATTGATGTTTCAAGGTCCCCCTTCGATGGATATTTTGTCCAAAACACACACCTTTTCTCCAATGCCTTTGATGAAGAAGATCCACAATTTGACTTAAAGAACTAAAGAAAATCTCTCAAGCATAATCTGTAGTAGAACTCTCCATGCAAATCTTAGCCTATTAACCTTAGCCTTTTCCATGAGAGATCCCTCTTTATATAATGTGAAATAGATATGGATGAGGATATTAGGATGATCCCACTAAATCAAAGAAGCGAGTAATATCCAAACCGATCGAAGGTCACCTCATCTTTTAGAAGATTCCCTTTTAGAACATTCATGATTTTTGACATTTCCTTGTATTTAAGCATCGTCACACCTTATGCACAAGCAACATGCGATGAAGTTGTAGTTCAGTTTTAGGGAAGAGTAATATGATCAGGCATCGTCGCACCCCATGCATATAGTAGGATGCAATGACCTTCCTAGTTATGGTTTTTGAAAAAGGAAAGCAAACTACTTTTCTCATGGAGAAAGTCTCTTTTAATATTTCCAAGGAGCATTAACACATGTTTTCAGTTGATCACTGAGGTGACCAAAATAATGTGTAATAGAATTCCCCCAAAAGTATGAAGTCGGAACTCGTGACATATGAAATACTTTGTAGAATGTGTGTCGAAAACAAGAAGCACATCGATCGAGAACCTACAAGCAATCAAGCATTTGCATAATAATATACCATCTTCTGAGGTAGGCATTCCCATTCTTAGACTACAAGTGACTCTAATCGTAAGTGTCAAATGAGTCATGGCCACTAAACATACACCGTGGATCCATGTCATCATGATTCAACATAGCCACCATGAATACACTGCAGATCTGTGCTCTAAAAGAATTCAAATCCGGACATATCCATGAGAAATACACAATGGATCTATGTATCGGTACAAAATTATGAATACTCCATCGCAACCTGGACCAAAATGATAATATCTAGGGTCTTCATATCCATCGTCTCTAAGTATGAATCTAGCCATGTGATTACAGGTGTCAAAGTTGAACATGGTAGAAACCACTTGATTATCGGTCATTAATGAAAACCGTAATCACCATTGATGTCAATGTCTCCCAAGGTACCTTAGTACAATCCAACGAATGTGAATAAATGATTTGAAATCAAACACTTGATGGAATCTTCCAATCAGGGGTCAACAATGTGAACCCGCTGTTGAAAGTGAAGAAACCTGCTATTGAGGCATGTAGTCTCTAAGGTACTAAATGATTTCTAAATCTTGTTCCCGAATAATTGTGTTGAAGTCGACATGAAAAGACTCGTCATAAGAGGGCCTTGATGTACCCCCCATCAATGACATGAAATATGTAATAGATTTGAAGTAGATAAGAATATGAAGTGATTTAGAACTGACACAGGGAATGCCGACATGGTAGAAAATTTATAACTGTAGATGGCCGACTCAATAGAAGGCTTGTTTAGGCTGGACTTCTCTTGAACATATGAACGATACAACAGTTGTCTTGGAAGCATTGACTCAAGGAGGACCCAACATATGAAATTGTGGATGGTAAAACAAGAGGAAAATGGATTTCCCAACCCGGATACAATGATGAAGGGGGGTTTCATGTTCAGATAAAATATTACTGCCACTAGCACAAATACAGAGACACATTTCTTTCCCAATTTCCCCCCACCATTTCTGGCGAGTACCTCTTTATTTTTACAGAATCTTGAGGAGGATAAAATATGCTTGTAGATGTAAGCTCATCCTTCAGAAGAGTCCCTCAGATTATGTTTAACGAAACCTAAGAAGGAATGGTTCGATCCCATATGGGTCTTTTGATGTTTGTTTAATGAGTCCAAAGAAAGAAAACTTAGGGTTTTTTCAATTTTAGAGAGTATGAAAAACACTTAAAGAGACCTCCATCAGGTCATTTTTCGTAAGTTAGTCTGGTGATACTGAAAAATAGATAACCTACTGCTCATTAGACACTATCTTCAAATACTTGTACGAGGGTGAAAAGAAAAAGGTCACTCGACCATATTTTCATGTTTAAGGAGCTAGAAAAGAGCTTAAAGGATAGTCCATAGGTTTTGTTTTTTGTATTTCCAATGCGAGTTTTAAAAAATGGCAAAAGACTAATCGATTACATTCTCATGGTTTCACGAGCATGAGAAAGAATTAAGACTCTGCTCGGAGTTTTTCTTGAAAAACCCTAAAAGGATCTGTACATAAGAAAAATATGCAACAACAAACCAAAAAGGGTGGACCCCTGTTCAAACATCTTGTCTCTAGACCTTTTAATATGCAAAAGTCAAACTTTGTCAAGTTGCTAATACTTTAGGGCATGGATAAAATATAAAAATAATATAATTTTGCAAATAAAAAGTGGTAAAAAACAATAAAATAGGCAAAAAAACACCATTTAACCATTTCATTTGAAAATTTACCCAAATAGTGCTCCAAATCCCTTTTTCTCCCCGAATTTCAACTGTCGATTGTGGAGCGTGTGGTGGATAATTTTGCGAAATGTCTCCATCAAACATGTAATCTTCTTCTTCTTCATCTTTTCATGGTTTCAATTTTTTTTTTTATGTGTTAAATTTGGGTGTTGGGTCTATTTTTTTGGGGCTACTTGCGCATTGAGATCGTCGCAGGTCCCCTATATCATGAACTGCAAAGATCTTGCATCGTCATAGGTGACCCTATAGGAAGGGTGTGACAACATCTCTTTGCGTTAATGCGTAGCCCTATGACGATCGAAACCAAAAATTAAAAAAAGATAAACATAACTAGAAAAACCCCCAGAAAAGAATTTTTATGATTCTAACTTTCTTTTAATGTTCCTTGGTAGGGTTTCGTTGGTCAAGATTCTTGAGTGGCATGAGAGAGAGAATGAAGAAGAGGATTACTTCATTAAGAATGACTCAGAGAAAGTTATGGCTCTAAGGCAATGTGGGTTACTCAATTTTTTCAGGATTCAGGGCATAAGAGCCCAGTTGAGGCTACTAGAGTATTTGGTTCACATGTGGGATGTGAACGAACAAGAATTTCACATGTGTTTTTATACACTCACAATAGATGTAGAGGATATCTTATTTCTGACAATATTGTCTCGCTGTGGTTCATGGGTATCACACACAGGCAACATGGGTGGAGGTGAAACTATGGATTACTATGTTCGCCATCATTGTGTGCCAGGTATCGAGAAACACAGTGGAAAAGTAGCTATCATAGATGTCAGAGATTTACCATTGTGGACCATCCTTTACACCATTACTCGCATGGCAGGGAGTGAAAATACCCATATGGCTTTGCAAATACATTTTCAATATGTGATAGAGTGCATGGAACCCAAAGTCTTCAACTAGTGTGAGGGTGTCCTGAAAAGCATGAAAAAACAACTTACAAAGTACCGAAATGGTCGGTTGAAGAAATTTGGATATGGGTCCATTTTGGTGTCCTTATTTCTAGAGAGGGTTCCTTTCCTATGTATGCAGGTGGAGTGGGGTATACCCGGTCCATAATATCCACGGATTAATATTTGGGTGGATATTATGGCTCAACATGGTGGTGTTCCCATCGTCAAATATGACGATGTTTTATTCCAATGGCTGAGGAATCAACTGATCATGGTGGAAGACTATGCATATTCTAGGGTAAATTTTTGTGGGGATCGAGATCTAGCTCTTCCTAATGGATCCCAGTGGGGGGACATAGGTAAGAAGGAAATTTTTGTTTATACAATGTTTTTGATATTTTAATTATATAAAATGTTTTTTGTGTTATTTATCCAATGACTAATCAAGTGATGTCAATAATACAGATGTGGGGCCTTATCGTCTATCGGGATCATCTCCCATCTAGAGGTGCAGAGAGATAGGTGTTGTAGTAGGGCTAGCTTCCACATATCTCGAGGCTATATAACATAACCATGTATGTCCCTGATGCCATGACAGATGATATTTCTAGGCACTATCAACGCCACACAATGGGCGTATTTGCATATATCGATCAAATGCTCTGTAAAGTAGCACAAGCAGTCACTTGTTATAATGAGCAACATCCTTGATGATTTTTGTACATGAAGCCATGAGATTCACATTTTTGATATTTTGGTCTTTGGACAAATACTTTTTGTAAACTTTTATCGTTATAAATATAAAGTTTCTACTGGCTTACTTGTTTTTGTAAAAAGTGTGATTGGATTTATAAATGTCTCAAATGTATGTCTAACACATAATTATCCAATGCATCTGTCAATGTATTTAGACATCTAGGAATGTGTTGATATTCAATGTAATCAAAATGTTGTTCCAAGAGGCGAATTCATAAATATACTCTTAACAAAGTAGGACTTCAGTTGGAATAAATGCTACTCAATTGCAATGCTACTAACTGTGAATCAATTCATACAATAAGATGATGGATTCCAAGTGAAACAATGTCATTTAACAACTCTATAATTGCACTATATTCCACGATATTATTAGTTGCATGACCAAGGAAAACACCATGTAGACTGATCAATTCATCCGTAGGTGCATAGATTGCCCAAGCAACATATGCTAAGTTTTGAGTACTGCGACTAGCGCCATCAACGAAGCCAATATAGGGTAGGGAAGACACCGACACATGGAAACCAAACACAATGCAAGGTAAGCAACTTAAAGGCGGAACCAAAAAATGAAAAAGCACACAAGAGTATGATACACTAAAAATACACAACACTCATGCAAAAAATGTTTTAAGCATAGTACTTCTTCAAGTAAAGCCCATTTTTAGGTTCATTCAAAGAATTCCATCATAATATACCATCTCATAAGCCCCTTTCTCCAATATTCGTTTCACAATATAAGGACCCCGCCACATGGGCTCGAATTTACTGGCCCCTAGTAAGTCACATTCTTGTTCGTAAAGGAGAACTAAATCACCTTAAAAAAATACACATGGTTTGACATGCTTGTCATATTGAGCTTTGACACACTTTTTCTAAGCTTCAATGACTAAGGCAACATCACGACGGGTATCATCTGATGGCATCAAATACAAAAGACGTTCCTCTTCAGCTGAGGTGTTAGGGAGAAGTTCGACAACTAGTTTCAAATATGGGATTTCACATTCAATTGACAAAAATGCTTCAATACCATATACTAATTGGAAAGGTGTGAATCTCATGGCAGACTTAAGGAATGTCTGATAGGCCCACAATGCTGAGAAAAACATCTGTGCCAACTTGTCTTGTGAATTCCTACCATCCGTTGAAGCATAGTAGTGATAATGTTGTTGATTGATTCAACCTGGCCATTGGCTTGCGGATAATAAGGGGTTGAGTTTTCATGTCGAAGACACAACTTCTTGGTAAGTTCAGATATCATAAAATTGAGAAAATGACTACCATGATCAGTGACAATGGCTTGAGGGAAACCAAATCTAGTAATGATATGATTGAATATGAATAACGCTGCAATTTTTCCGGTATTATCAAATGTAGGCATCGCCTAAGCCCACTTAGTGAAAGAATACACAACTACATTGATGTATCCATGCCCCCTAACCAAGTGAGGGTTACATGTCATGAAGTCAATGCCCCATTTAGTGAATGAAGCAACGGAAACTACAGGGTGAAGAGGACCAGGGTGAGATCAGATCTTATTGTTGTAAGTTTGACAAACATGACATTTCTGGATGACAAGTATGCAATCCTTAAACAATGAAGGCCAAAAATAACCTGCTCGTAAGATGTTTTTGGTAGTGGCATATCCAGAGTGATAGTCATTCAAAGATTTCTTGGCTTCATCATAGGTGAGACATCGTCAAAATATGGAATCAATACCACGACGGTAAAGGGCATCACCAAGGATAATGTATTGATAGGCTTGATACCGAATTCGATGACGATCTATACTAGAAATATCAGGCCAGAAATTTTGGGTTTGGAGATAAATGATAATATATCCATACAATATGTCATCAAAACTGATCAGAAAGAGAGATTCATCAGGTAAGGAATCCTCTTCCATAGTTTCTGTTTCAGTAGAGGGAAGGTCACATATCAATTCGAAAAAAACCAAAGACTTCTTTGACTTGGCGCGTTCAAACTCCAAATCAAACTCTTGGAGAATAAATATCCATTTAGATTAATTTCCCCCCAACAATTGTCGAATAAGGATGTGTTGCATGGGGTTGCAATCAGAAATGACTATGGTTCAACGTAATAAGATGTAGTGACGAAAACATTGAACAACTTCCAAGGCCAATTTCTCCACATGTAAATATTTAGTTTCAGTGGTCGTGAGACTCTGACTCAAATAGTATATAACATTTTCATCATGTGAATAATCCTCTTGGACTAGAACCATAGAAATGGTAGATTCCAAAGAAACTAAGTACATGAAATAATCTCGACTATAATCAGGTGGAAACAACAGTGGTGTATGGTCTAAGGCGAGTTTCAAAGATTCAAAGGGTTTGTTGGAAGTGTCATCCCATACATAATTGTAACCTTTCTTAAGAAGTTGAGTGAATCCTTTCGTTAATTCAACATAGTTGGGAATGAATCGACGTAAACATTTTGCCTTCCCTTGCAAACTTTGGAGTTGGCGTAGTGTGGAAAGAGGGGGTAAATTGAGACTAGCCCCAACCTTCAAGGGGTCTACCCTAATCCCATGTATAGACATGATAAAACAAAGAAGTCATTCATAATTCACACAAAAAACACATTTGTGTGGATTCAATCGTATGTGATAATAACGAAAATGTAGGAAAATGGCCCATAGATGTGCCGGGTGATCTTGAAGACACATAGAATGCACTGGTAGATCATCTAGATAGGGTTGTACAATGTGCTTAATGTCATGAAAAGTGTAATACATAGCATGATGAAAAGTCGCACCGACATTTTATATACCAAAAGGCAGTTTCCATTATGCGAAGGTTCCCCAAGGGAAAATAAAGCAGTCTTATGTTGATTCGAAGACAAAATATTGATTTGATTATAGCCGAAGAAACCGTCCATCAAGGAGAATATTTCACTCCTGGAAAATTCGTCAATAGTCTAGTCAACGAAATAGGTTGGATAATTGTCTTTAGGAAAAGCTTTGTTTATGTCTCTATAATATACACAAACACATATCATGCCTTGTTTCTTTTTAACCAGAACAAGATTGGACACCCAATCAGTCAAAGCCACAGGATAGACAAAGTCAACTTTAAGAAGTTTTTCAACTTCGTGTTTAATAGCGACAACTTTGCGTGGATGTACTGGGTGAAGTATTTGTCGAACGGGTTTAGCGTCTGAGTAAGTCTTAATCTCATGCACACTAATATCAAGATTGATACCAGGCATCTCCCCTTAACCCCAAGAAAAAACATCACATAATTCTTGAAAAAGGGATTTATATGTATAGACCTCATCAATAGAACATGAGGCACTGATGTGAACATTTTCCATGACTCTGGGTTTAATTGAGATGCCAAGAGGGATGGTAGGTGAAATTTTACCCAATTTTTCTTCATACAAAACATCATGTGTTGATTCAGGAACAAAGGAAATAACAACAACGGTAGACATATTCGAAATCCGTTGATAACTCTCTTTGGTATCAAGTTCTAGGAAGATAATAGAATGGTGATTCCCATCGTCCCATGGAGTATCTTCCATAGACATGAATTTCATGATCATCTCATCAATGGGAAAAATCACATAAAATAGATCAGGAAACATATCACAGAGAGAAGGAGGAGAAGGAGTTGTCGATTGAATAACTTGATAAGACGATTCTACCAAACTCAAAGGAATTCGGTCACCATAATGAAGACAATCTGCAAGATACCAAATATATAAAATATGCAGAACAGAAATGAAATGCTAGAAATGAAAGAATAACAGTAAAATATCCAACATAATCTTCACAATACACAGAAATGATATATGAAATAGCAACAGAAAGAACACTTTGATTCAGATAGCAATGTTCACAGGCCTCTTCGAGGAGAAAACCTCCAGTCGAGTAGCGCTCTGTTACAATAATCTCCAAGCTAGGGTTTTCATACCCTCGAACCTTATTTATACTAAATATGTCTATTAAGAGAAGCATCTAGAGGAAGATCCTTCTAGAAGCAGAAGC
>JZKD02S0440661.1:762163-808511 GCA_000966675.3 Picea glauca | reverse complement strand
TTCAAGGGTTCTACAGACAAGGGTTTTCCCTGTGCTATAGCTCTCTGATATACGTGCGGGGTCCAACAGTAGTACTTGGCCCAATATCTCAAGGCACTAACTAAGGAGGATAGACTATACCCTTAGCCGTACTACCCGACTACCTAGGTACTAGAGAGTATCTTCCCGAGTATTGTTCTCGGTGACACTATAACAGTCTCGCGGTCGATAGGTTTATCTACAGAGGGCTTCAGGAAATCTAGGCCAATCCGTACACAGGTGCTGTCTGATGTGCTACCACTCGAAGGGGTACCAACAGGGGTTACAAGGGTGGCCAACAGATGTGCGCTTAAGAAACACTTTTATTTCCTGCGTGTATGAATCCCTCAACTGCGGGTTTATGCACATAACGACAGATCTCTGTGGCTTAAAGACACCAGAATACGTCTCTACCCTGAAAAAAAAATACCCACAATTTCTGCCAAGGAAAGTGCTCTCATACCACTTGCAAGATACTAGATATATAAAATATGCAGAACAAAAATGAAATGCTAGAAATGAAAGAATAACAGTAAAATATCCAGCATAATATTCACAATACACAAAAATGATATACGAAATAACAACAGAAAGAACACTTTGATTTAGATAGCAATGTTCACAGGCCTCTTCGAGGGGGAAACCTCAAGTCGAGCAACGCTCTGTTACAATAATCTCCAAGCTAGGGTTTTCATACCCTTGACCCTTATTTATACTAAATATGTCTATTAAGAGAAACATCTAGAGGAAGATCCTTCTAGAAGCGAAAGCTTCTATTAGGTTTTCTTACATCCTCCTTATTCTATTTTATTGAAAGGTATTATTAATATTGACCTTTATTACATCCGAATACATTGATCTACCTATGTGTGGGTTAGGACCTTAACACAATCACCAGAGATAGGTACTATCCATGGGTCATAAGACTCAGGGGTTTCATGAACAAAGGTGGATATCATGTCAATCAAGGCGACAAAAGGAGGAGGAATATTGAGTGGTGGAATAGGAAATGTACCCATTAACGGTGAATCTTTTAAAATACCCACACTGACATTCTCATAACCGGGAGGTTTTTTCAAAATTAAAGGTACATTTCTAGTATGTGGATTAGAATTAAAGAGGTCCATTTGATTGACAAGAATGAATTTTCCTTGTTGTGGGAAACGTAACACACGGAAAAGAGTAGAAACAATTGTGCACATGGAATCAATCCAACTACAACCAAGTAGAAGGTTGTAATAAAGAGGTGCATCAAAGAACTCAACCTTAACATTAACCACCTTACCTTCTAACATAATATACAATGAAGGAAGAACACCATAAGGTTTAAACCCTGTACCATTAAAATCCTTAAGAGTATTGTGCAAATCGGTAAGGGTAGGAGATCCAATAGATTTCCAACAAGTGATAGACATGAAGCAAGTCGAGGATCCTTCGTCAATAATGGTTCGACAAATATTCTTATTTTCCACAACAACTTGTATTTGTAACGCTAATTGAGGAGGAATCCTTGGAATATTATCTTCCAAGTCAAATATTATCAAATTGGTATCGGTAGGATCAATTCCACCAATAGCCTTTAACAATGCCTTCCGTTGAGTAGGACAACTTTGAAGGACTTTGAGAGCCAACATCGCAGAGGGTGCTTGCGTAAGGTCTTCTACAATACTATAGTTTTGGGCAGAACGTGCGTGAGGGTTAAATAAGGACTTTCAAACAATTCCCTTGGGAGGAGGATGAAGAAATGTATCTAGGCCCGATCATTCGAGTTACGACTGAAACTTTGTTCTTATTGGAGTCTCCAGTACACATAAGTACATAATATGTGGTAGAGGGAGAAGGTTGGTCATGAATTACCAATTGGGCCTATTGCTGAGAAGGAGATGGTTGTGACAAGACGATGGGTGTAGGAGGTATCTCGGTCCCTTGCAGGAACTTAGTAACCTCAACACATCGTGGACAATCTTTCGTATAATGATCCTCACCACATATAAGGAAAGGATAACCAGGTTTATTCTTGTCTTTGTCATCAACATACAGTGTTTTGGGTTTCTCAGATCGTTGATTATTATTTTTTTCCTCCTTATTTCTACCCTTTCCTTATTTTTATTTTTATTTTTATCGGTAGGTGTAGATTGAAATGAATTAACTTCAGAGGTTTTATCGGGGGAAGGACTCAGATTATGAGTATTTTGTACATTAGAAGTAGTAGACTTAGGATTGGCATTACTGGCTTGTTTATACTGAGTCTTAGCATGAAAAGTGCCAATAATTCCATTAGAAACATGATAATATATTGGAGGTGTTGGGGTAGGATTCATAGATGGACGAGGAGCATCAGGAATTGAGTCATATAGTGTACTAGTTTGCGAATAAATAAGATCCAAATATTGAGCACGACTAATCGCCTGCTCTTCAGTGAAGACACCACCCATGGAAACATCATGGTCTATAGGACCAATGAGCGATTTGGTAAACCACTCGACCAATAGTTGATCAGTAAGGGGAACTTTGATTAAGCGTCTTATCCTCCTCCACTCATGAATATGATCAGAAATGTGAGTAGAAGAGGATTGTTTAAATGAACTCAAAATTTTAGTTCCTGTCTTATATCGAATTGGCAATTGGTAATGTGTTAATAATGCCATGGATAAGGTATTGAAGTCATTAAATAATCCTCGTGGTAACTCAATATACCATTTGGCTCCCAAACCCATAAGAGTTCATTGGAAAAGACATAATCTTATAGAGTCATCCATCAATGAGTTGGATGAACACCAAACATGGAATGTCATGAAGTGATTATTTGGGTCCTCTCTCAATCGACCGTAAAATTTAGGAATGTCAGATGACTATTTGGAAGGTATGACATGACAATAAGGAGAATTCAAAATAGGATCATTCAAAATCCTATATAAATTCGATAAATCCAAAGTAGCAAGAAATGACAACTGTCTGTTCACTTGAGGAAACTGGTAGTTTTGAGGTGGTAGTCCTGTAGGTATACCAGTAGGACCATAAGCAGTTTGTAGATAGTTAGAAAGTCATGAAAAATTCAGTGGTGGAGGATTTTGAGTTGAATATCCAAAATGAGTTGGTTTATTAGGTAAGTTTACTTGGAAAGGAGCATTAGACTGAAAATTTTGACCCTAAGTAGGATTCATAGAACCTGGATACGGTTGTCTGAGATTAAGAGGTATAAAAGAATTAAATTGAGGATGTTTCCCCCCATACAGTTTTTGATTCCATTAGAAAGGAATATTCCAAGTTTGATATTGTAATCCAGGTATACTTTTTCCATAAACTGGGTTATGGCCTCCAACTTGAGGTTTCCCCCCAACTTGAGGTTGTCCTCCAACCTGAGGTTGAACTCCAACATGAATCATGGTAAATAGAAGTGAAAAAATGATTGGTGCCTCCAACTTGATTGGATCTACTAGGGCCGAGATGATTAGATCCTCCAGGCGAAGGCAGAGGAGGAATGTAAGGTCCCCCGGAGAGAACCTGGGTAGGTGTAGGAACAAAATTACTAGCAACATTATACCTAGGAGGGACAAAAAGATTAGACCCTCCATATGGATTATGGGAATTATTAGAAATGAAAGTATTCAAAGCATTATACGTAGGGGGAAGTGACGGATTTGATCTAAGAGGAAGCAATGTTCCAATAGGAGCTTGAGTGATAACCGTATTTCCGGCAGAAAAAAAACGTAGCTTGTGGGACCATGGTAGAGTTACTGAGCTGGAGAGGAAGAATCGAGTGATAAACAACCAACAATTGGTCTGAAACTATGATGACATTACTGGTTATGCCAATAAAATGATCTAAAGTTATTGTATAATTAGTGGAAGTCACATGCGTTTGTGATGCCATAGGTTGATTAGGACTCATTCCTAGTCTATCAAAAATATCGTTTCCCGAAGAGGTCCTCCAAAAATAACAGACAGGGACGATGCTAGGATTAAAAATTCTAGTAGTATGAACCGAAGTTCTAAATGACTCACTTTGAAAAAGCGGATCGTCTACACTAGACTCTGTGTGAGGTCAAGTAGGTATTTCAATATACTCTTAAGCAAAAACGTCCTCTGATGAATTTATCCGGAGAAAATGTGGATCTTGTACAACACTCAATAATGGATTTATGGGAAGTATTAACTCCTCTAATGGAGTAGAAATTCCAATCTCAGAGGCTACGTCGTTATTGAATTATCCTTCAGGAGAACCCTCTGTCGAATTAGGAAGCAAAGGAATGCAATATTTTGGATCTTCCAAAGGTAGACCTTACATCCTACGTGAACGACATGGGCTGATGTTGGACGCACCAAATAAAGAACAAAACAAATCTATGGCCAACTAGAGAAACAAAAAACACTCACTAATAAAATCTATAAATCAAGCACGCAAACAAACCTTCTTATTTTGAGGTCACTAGTTGGTGATGAAATCCAATGTCAAATCAAAACAAGAAAGGGTTTGGGATAAAGCGGGTGGAAAAGTTATGTTGACGACTTGCTTAACAGACTTACACCCTGGTGAAATATCCCACATATAATCATGGGTATACCCTCTAAGGAGCCCGAGTGAGTTTGGCCAACGTCAATTCCAAGTGTCGTGAAGACTTGCCCCTCCATAGTTGCCTCATGTAAAGACCTTAAAGAGATAGGCCACTAAGGTTACCAATTACGACAATGATGCCCGGGGAAACAATCGACAGTCTGATCCATGCACAAAGGCAGGGTATCTAAGCCTGAAATCAAATCGAAAAGGTCTCGACATGATTTTATTCTCAAGTGACCCCCAATAATACACACAATATATACACTAAGACCAACAAAGAAACGTGAGTAACTCTGCCAGTCCTAATGCGACCTCATGATTGACCCTTGTGTTAGAAGGGCTTCCCATGACAAAATGTAGCAAGTGAATTTGAACTCTCCCTATCACAAGATACTATTATTTGTTTTGATACTTTGGAGAGTGTGCCTTACAACCTATTCCAAATCTCTATCCTAGCTAATTTTGGTGTAGAGAAGTTCTAGAAAATAAATTTTGCTAATAAATTTTAAAATTGCGCTATATTTTAAAGGTTGTTGCTTACTCAAAAGGGAAACATAAATGAAACTAATGATGTATTTGACCTTGACCCAAGAAAATGAAAGAAGATATGACATGCAATATTTTAATTCGATCAACTCTAATTACAGTATGGAGAAGGTGTCTCTTTTTGAAATACAAAATCTATGAAACACAGTTTCTCAATTTTTGAATGAAAAAGATACCAAATAATAAAAAACTACTAAATTTTCTAGTTTTTCTCCTTTTACAAAATTTTGAATGAAACAATTTTCTTGTAAATGACTGCTAAAAATAAGAATGACTTTAGTTCTTTCTTTCTTAGATCAGATCAAAGATGTAATGAATAAAATAAAGTGTAATCCAAGAAAATTAGCACATTCTCAACATTATTTCCAAATCAAACCCATAACGTGGACAAAAAAAATGATAAGAAAACCTTTTGTCAAATGAAAACAAAAATTGTGTCTCAATCAATTAACAATCCAGAAAGTAAAAGAAATCCAAAAATCCAAATAAATCAAGGATTCTTTGTCAAATAAGCACTTAGGAACAAGATCTAGAGATTATACCCTTGTGACAAAAGCCTAAAGAAAAACTTGCAAAATTTACAAAAAAACTTTCAATTTTCGAAAATCAATCAAATGCAAGATTCAAAATTATAAATCAATCATTCATGAGTGTCAGAAATTCATCCCAGGTAGTAGAGGAAAATCTGGGTAGAGAAAATAAAAATGGCTATCACCCAACAATTCCTACAAGAATCGTCGTAGGTTGAAGTGGAGCACAGTGCGATGATCTAGGGTCATCACATGCTGCCAATAAGGTATAGTGTGACGTCGTCGCACTGGTATGCACTAGTAGTGTACGACGTCAGAGGATTTTCACGGGATGTATATAGAGTACAGTGCAACGATCTATGAAAATAAAGGAAAATGGGAAGAAAGACAAAATTTCTCACTGAACCTTCAGACCCAAGGAGTCAAGATGGATCACCCACAAACTCATAGAATGAAATTAATGAAAAGAAGGTAGGATAAAAGAAAATAAGAGCCAAAAAAACAAAAAAGAAGTTGTATCCCTAGTATGGTCACCAATTTTGTTATCAGACTAATCGGTAAGTGCGGACACAAACAAATCTCCCTAAATTCCACAAGAAACTAGAACAAAACAAGACATAATACATACTTCACCTTAAACTTCATTGGCATATAAACTAGTTTAGATGAGGTACAAGTGACATACCTTTTAAACGATGCTTGATCCTCGCTAATGTTGTCCTTGTAGCTCCTTCTTTGAGTTTGAATAATGGTGAGCTTGTCTAAGAAGAACAAACCAACAAAGAGGGAAAACAAAGATCTATATGTTCCAATGAATTTTATGTATAAGATCAAGGAGTTACACAATAAGAGTTAAGACACTTTTATAGGGAAGAAATGTATTGCTCTTTTCTCAATGGCTCTTTTCTCCAACACACACACCTTTTCTCCAACGCCTTTGATGAAGAAGATCCACAATATGACTTAAAGAACTAAAGAAAATCTCTCAAGCATAATATGTAGTAGAACTCTCCATGCAAATATTAACCTATTAACCTTAGAATTTTCCATGAGAGATCCCTCTTTATATAGTGTGAAAGAGATATGGATGAAGAGATTAGGATGATCCCACTAAATCAGAGAAGCAAGTAAGATCCAAACTAATCGGAGACCACCTCATCTTCTAGACGATTCCCTTCTAGAACATTCGTTATTTTTTTACTTTTCCTTTGCTTTAAGCATCGTCATACCCTATGCACAAGTAACATGCGATGACGTCACAGTCTAGATTTAGGGCAGAGTGCAACGATCAGGCATCGTTGCACCCCATGCATATAGCAGGATGCGATGACCTTCCTTGTTATGGTTTTTGAAAATGGAAAGAAAACCACTTTTCTCATGGACAAAGTCTCTTTTAATATTTCCAAGGAACATGAACTCATGTTGTTAGTTTATCACTGAGGTGATCAAAATAATGTGTAACAACTGTACAAACAACTAGTGGGGAGCTTGTTGTATCTCACACACTCTAGACCAGACCTCTCCTATGTAGTCAGAGCAGTATCACAGTTCATGCAAGAGTTGCATAAGCTATTGGAAGGATGGAAAGAATATCATTAGATACGTACAATACACCATCACCTTTGGGATTCACTATGCAACAAAATTTGCATTATACCTCATTGGGTTCACTGATTCTGACTGGGCCAGCGACAAAATTGATCGCAAGTCTTGGTTCCTAGCCCATCTGTTGGCCAAGAAAGAAGCAAGATTCTATTTCTCTATCTTCAGCCAAGGAAGAGTACATAGGGGTAGTTAACATAACCATTCAAGCTATGTGTCTACAACATTTTCTTACTGAGTTGGGAATTCAGTTTCATTGGCTTATCATCACCTGGTGTGACAAGAAGAGCACTATGAATTTCTATAGAGTACCAGTTCAGAGGAAACAGACGAAGCACATCGATATCCACATGCACTACATCCAGGACTTAGTACATGAGGGGATCATTGACCTGAAGTTTTGTGCTTCAACATAACAGACTACAAATATCTTCACCAAGACCTTCACTGAGTAGAAGTTCCATTCTCTGTGAAGTGGTCTTGGAGTGAAGGACAAAGTTTCCTAGCAAATATCAATTATTTCTTTTAATACATTGTACCTTTAAGGGGGGGTTTTCCCATGAGTTTTTCCCTATTTCCTCGTTTATTTCATTGTGTCTTTTGTATTTGGATACCTAACATGGCCTTGTTGTCGAGACTCATTTTTATTTTATTTTCAACATAGTGATGTTTAGGGGGGGTGTTGGAGATACTTCACACACACCTAGGATTTATTTTTCCTAAGGTTTTACCTATGTTGTTTATTAGTCATTATTCAATCTCCTATAGTTTAGGGAGAATATTACTTTTCCTACATTCTAGGAGAATATTCTCTTCAGTTTACACTTCAGCTGGATCAATTGAGTGGAGTCTTGATGCCACATTGGTTCCATCACCATGAAACATTCGGATCATCACTTCTAATGCACATTGTCCTTGGGTTTATCACCAGACTAGCACAATATCCTCACTTCACTCCGTTTTAGTCGGTTAACTGAAGACTGAGAGGCTAGTTAACTCATAATAGGTGGAAATTAACTCCTGTAACTGTCGGTGTGTGTCCAGATCACTTTAGACCACCACTATGGTGCATTGGATTCTCTTCCAGTGCACATTAACTGAGTTATACAAAGCATATCATGTGTAATTTATCATTCTTTAATTAGTTAATACAATTCTTTGATTCTCTCTCTCTCTCTCTCTCTCTCTCTCTCTCTCTCTCTCTCTCGTTTCCGACTTTTCTCATTTCTTTGAAAAATGTGTATGTCCTTTGCTAGCTAGATATTATCTAATCCAGGTGGATATTTGTGGCCACCCAACTTTCCCAGTTGGCTCAAAACAACTTTCTAGCATTTTTGATAATTTACTATTTTTAGCAGTTTTTTGGGTCCTGAACTTCTAGAGCAGTTTTGAGGCTCTAAAAGACGTTTTTTGGGGTATGTTTCATTTTTTTTGGGTACAAAATTTTGTACAAATGTTGTATTCCTCGGATAGATCTTTCCAATGGGCTATCATACGCCTAAAACAAATATCGTATGCAAAATTTATGACCCCGGGAAGTTGATGTACTGACTTACCCAAACGGGGCCCACACGACTTTTGGCGCTTCATCTCCTAGGGTTAGGTTTTTGGATGTTTAGGGTTTTTGAAACTCCCATTTATTGTAAAAAGGCCTTGAGATCCTCATTGTAATCATCTTATTGCGAATGAGCGCAACCGTCACATCTCTTCTCTGAGATAAGCCGCCACCATTCCAGCAAGCTTGTTTTCCGCTGCATTTTATAGTTTCAACTTATTTCCTTATTGAATAGAAAACCAATTTTACTGTATCTCTGTTATTCTGTGTTAAGAATTTGGTAATAATCTATAGTCATTTCATTCTGCTCATAAAATCCGGATCATTATCTATGCAGGTTCATCCACATTTACAATAAGGACACTAAATTAGCACCCAAATATTATGGCCCCTATAAGGTTTGCAAGGGATTGGAAGTATGGCTTAAAAATTGGAGTTTCCTCCATCTTCATGTGTACATCTAGTCTTCCATATGTTGAGGGGGTTAAATTCCCTCTTCTCAACAATAGGAATCACACTGAAAGATGAGGCCCAATAAGTCTCTTCTCTGTTTGGGGTAGCATGATTCTATGGATTCATAATCTGACAATTTTTCAATGGGATTTAACGATTAGATGTTTTCTTCCGAATGTTCCCTTCAAACTTTTTATCTATTTTGCGTTTATTTACTTTTTGTTTATTATGCATGAAAATAAAACTAATTTAAATAACTAATTTGTTTTTTAGAAATCCGAACCCAGGATAACCTTTGGACAACAATATGTAAACAACACCTACAAATGAATAATTCTAAAAATAATGCTATCATTCATAAACTATGAAATATTCTTTAAGAAATAGAAAAAAATGACATACATGGAATATACATAAGGAGAAGACTAGAAATAAATAGTTCTAAGTTGTTCTTATACGTGAAAAATTAAAAAACATCGATTTTCACCAAATTTTATTAAGATATCAATCAATTACTCATGATAACTCAAAATAATAACGATCTTACTGAATGCATGTAGTATCTAAAGAAACACAAAAACAATCCACATATATGGTCGCATCCACAAGTTTGGTAAAAAAATCGTCTCTGGCTCTCATGGATCTTCTGAATTAACGATAGCGATAAGTAATTTTCCACACCAATTACAAAATTTCATGCAAAAACCATCGACCTTTTTTGCATGGTCGATATTCTTATTTATCAAAATGAAATTGTCTAAAAAGTAGATTTTAATTTAGTTATAGTAAACAAAACAAATAATGATGTGGACTAATCCATGTATCTTCTGCAAGTCGTCTCATGGTCACTAGGTGATCAATATAGTGGGTGTGATTTGTCATACTTGGACCATTTGAAAAAAATATATTCACACACGTGTACATAGGGGAATTGGTTCTCATCCATGGGCCCACTAAGAACCTCCTTGATCTCCATCACACATTGTTTGAATTTATCCATCTTGGCACCCAGGTATTGTAAGACCGCCGATTCTCTCATTGAGCCTGCCAAAAAAGTTATTACCTACCCCTTTTCCAAGGTTGTTATTTGGAGAACACCAAACTCATACTTTTGGTCTTGATCAATGTGTTGTTTCATTATATCATTGAGGTCTTTGAAATTTTCAGGTGAGCCAAACTTAGGGAACTGAATATCCCTCATTTTCTCATTTATCTTCTCCCAATTTATGAGACACTCTTCCCACCTTTCTTGCATATTTTGTTGTGGTTCAACAATTGCTTGGGTCCAATACTCAATATCCCTTTGTATTATTTCTATGCTGTCATTCGTGAGCACCCTGATGCCACATTCTTCTTCACCTAAGCCCTTTTGGATTTCCTTGATGTATGCAATTTGAGCTAAGGCCTTGTGTGCCCGTTTAGACCATATCAACATGTCATTATGTGATACCAGACCTATTAGAGTATACTATTGATAATTCATAACATGGGTGATCCGGATTTAGGAGAAGAACAAATTGATTAACAAAGTAAATACAATAAAAACATAGATAGGAAGAATAACACAAATATCCAGTGAACAATATCTTCTATTAAATAATGAAATAGGCTGAAATTGTAAAACTGTAGAACTGAAACTTGCTCGAATGGTGGTAGCTATCTCTGAGAAGAGATGTGGCTACTATTCCCATCTGTCTGAGCATAATCGATTATATTGAGGCTCCAGAGGCCCTTTTCATATTACTCATTAATGCCAAAATCCTATACATCCAAAAACCTAACCCTAGAAGGTGAAACACCAAAAGTCATGTGGGCCCTCTGGGTAAGTTGGTGTAATTTGGTACCTCAACTTCCCAGGGTCGTAAATTTTGCATATGACCTCTGTTTTAGGTGCGTGATAGCCCGTTGGAAATTTATTTCAAAGAAGTACACATTACACCATTAGACTCTGACTTCATCTACATTATGACTATGGCGAGCCAAAAAAACAACATTTAGGGCCCCAAAACAACCCTGAAAGTACAACAAGATGTGATGACATGAAAACACACAAAATAATCCAGTTGGATTAGGAGAGAGGCCACCCGTATCCACCTGGAGAATGCGTGGGGCTTCAGACAACCCCAACAGTGTATAGCTCACAATTATAAAGTAATACAAAAGGACATGCTGAACAAAAACAAACACAAGGATCCAGTTGGAATAGGTGGGTGGCCACCAATATCCACCTGAATCAATCCTCCCCCCTTAGGAAACAATGGTCTCCATTATGGTGAGTTCCCCCATTAGGTGAGGAAACTTTTGCTGGATTTGGCCCCAGGTGAGACACTTTCCTTGGTGTAGGAGTTGCCCTGCCTTGACAACCCGATAAAGCTCGATCCACTGCTAGCGAGTTCCCTTGACTTGTGTGTCCACGATTTGATTGGTGGATTATTGTTCCATGCAGTCAGGTTTGAGCTCTGTTGGGGTCATCTATTCGATGATCTCAAAGGTGTTCAATAAAATTATAAACTATGTCCTAAGGAGGTCCACATTGAATACTGGATGCATACCAAGGACGGGTGGAGTGTTGAGATCAAAAGAATTGCTACCCACATCCTTGGTGATAGTGTAAGGCCATAATGAAGTGGGTGAAGCTTCTGATGGGGCCCGATGAGACGCTCCTTCTGCAAGTGTAACCAGAATTTGTCACCAACCTGAAACTGGTGTGGTACCCTATGTTGATCATGGCGCTGCTTGTACTTAGCATTGGATTTATGCAAAATATCCTGGACCTGTTGGCGGATGTGTTGAATCCGCTCAATGAATTTGGTGGCTTTGTCGATCACATACTGATCGAGGGAAGAGTTTGTCTGTGTGGTGGAAAGAGGATGTGCAACATCAATGGGTCCCAATGGTTGGAATCCCAGACCCACCTAAAATGGGCTATGGCCAGTGGAACTATGGAGAGCCATAATGTAGCTGTGTTGGAAATATGGGAGACTCTCGTCCCATGTACGTGGATGATTAGAATTGTACATGTGCAGGATGTGGACAATGATTCGATTGACAACCTCGATTTGGCCATCGATTTGGGGGTGGAAAGAAGTGGATTTTGTGAGCTTGGTGTCCAATAGAGACCAAAGACTTGACCAAAAGGTGTTGAGTAACCTGCTATCTCGGTCAAAGATGATGGTCTGTGGTATCCCAAAGTGGACCCAAAATCGTTCGAAGAAGATATTGGTAGTATCTTCCACTGTGGCATTCTTCTTACAGGCTGTGAGGATGGCCATCTTCAAAAACCGATCAACGACCACAAACACATAGTCATTTCCATACTTGGTGGACGACAAAGCAAACATGTAATCCATTGAGATGGATTCCCATGACTTATCGAGAATAGGAAGAGGGGTGTATAATCCTTTCTTCTTGATGGTTAGCTTGGCAATGGCACAGGCAGTGCAAGATATGATATAATTTTTGACATCCTATCAAAGTTTTGGCCAATAAATTTTTTTCTGAATAACGACCACAGTTTTCTCTACGCCAAAATGTCCTGCCACCCGACTGTAGTGGGCTTCCCAAATTAGATTTGCATGCTCGCTTTTAGGAACACAGAGGTGTCCCAAGTGGCATAAGAGTTTTTCGTGAATTTGAAAATCAGTGACAGTGGCACCTGTACCCAAGAGATGATATGTGGTGTCGAAGTCCAGATCTTGCTAATAAGGTTGGGGCCACTCCAATGCTTCATGTCCACATGACTAGAGCGCAGTGGTGAGTGCAACCACAGGAGGCCGGATGAGGCACTCAATGACATGATTAGAGATGCATGTCTTATACTTGATGTTTATATGGAACTTCTGTAGGTAGGTGGACCACTTCTGATGGTGGTCGTTTTGTAATTTCCCCTGTGTCTGTATGAAATGTATAGGGTTGTGATCAATGTGTATGATTGTCTCTTTCCCCAGAATGTAATGTTTCCATTGGCGACAGGCTTGTACAATGGAATAAATTTCCTTATCATAGGTGGGCTATTTACAGAAAATATCAGATAGTGTCTCACTATGTTATTCCACAGGATGCCCATGCTGAGTGAGAATTGCAACCACAACATAGTCAGATGCATCAGTCTCAATCTGGAATGGTTTTTGCAGATTGAAAAAGGTGAGTACTGGAGCTGAGCACAAGTGATGTTTCAAATCATAGACTACTCTTTTTTGCTCCTTCCCCCACACTAACTTGTCCCTACCACCACCCTTGGTCACCTGGCTGAGGGCTCATGCAATATGGGAGAATCCCAACACTAACCATCGATAGAAATTGGCTAGTCCCAAAAAGCTCCGAAGCTCGATCAATCTGGTTGGGGCTGTCCAGTCACAGATGACTTGGATCATAGATGGATCAACACGTACCCCATGATAATCAACAATGTAGCCTAGGTATTGGACCATGTTCATGCCAAAAGAGCATTTTTCCAAGTTGGCATAAAGCTTGTGCTGCCGCAGAGTGCTCAAAACCTGTTGAATATGCCACATGTGCTCCTCCCACATTTTTCTAAAGATGAGGATGTCATCCAAATATACTATCAAATATGAGTTGGTGAAGGGTCTCAATACATCATCCATAAACCTCATGAAAGTTTCTGGTGTATTTGTTAAGCCAAAGGGCATGACTATCCATTCGTAGAGACCTTCTTTAGACTTGAAGGTTGTCTTCCAGAAATCAGTTGGTTCAACGGGAACCTGGTGGTAGCTAGACTTCAAGTCAATCTTGCTGAAGAACGTTTCCCCCTTGAGTTGGTCAAGAAGGTCATCAATCCTGGGAATGGGGTAGTGGTTCTTGACTGTGATTTTGTTTAAGGCTCTATAATCAATGGAGAGTCGTCAAGTCCCGTCCTTCTTCTGCACCAGTACAATCGGGCTTCCAAAAGGAGAGGAGATGGGTATGATGTGATCCTTTTGAAGAATCTCTTAGATATGATGCCTGACTTCGTCATTCTCCATCAACAAGCACCAATAGACCGACCCATTAGGTAGAGGTGCACCGGGGATCAGAGAAATTGGATGCTTGACTTGGTAGTGTGTCGGTACCCCTATAGGTGAGACAAAGATGTCTCTTTTATTCCATGATCCCATCCACTTGCTTCTGCTGCAAAGAGAGGCATTTTGTAGAGGTCACATATGTGGCAATGAACTTCTTCTTACTATGAGAATGGATCAAAAAGAATAAAAACTTCCAAGTCTGTGAAATGACCTTACTGCATTTCTTAGCAGAGATTAAAGAAATAACAGTAGGTGGTGCCACCTTTGGGATCCTATACAATTGTCTACCCAAATTAATAATGACACTAATGGGTATAGACTCATACACATCATGACGCTTCCAAAAATATGGTTTTCCTAAAAGAACATCAAAAAATTCAAGGGGAGAAGTATCACACAGTACCTCATCTTTGAAAGGATTGATGTTGTAGCGCAGATGACACTGTTGGCTGACACAAAGATCTATTCCTTGACAAAGCCAATAGATGGTGTAGGGTTGTGGGTGTAGTTTCATTGGAAAGTATAGCTGCTTGATGACCTCTGCTGAAATCAAGTTCTTCCAACTACCACTGTCGATAATGAAATGAATCGAAGCCCCTTTGACCCACATCTGTGAGTGAAAGAGGCATTCCCCTTCCTTTGGTTCTTCTGGTTCGCTTGGCCGGACTTTGGTGGTAGTGATCATGGCACTGGGTTCAACATCGATAATCCACTTCCCTCCTTCAATATTTGACTCGGAATCATAATCGGCCTCTGACCCAGAAGCCTTTAGCTCGACCACAAGGTACTTCTTGGAGAGGCATTCATCGGTGTTGTGCCAAGGAATTTTATGGTACTCACACCATTTTCTCGTTTCCTTCTTCGTCTTCTCATTTCCCTTCTTGTGTTGCAGCTTGGATGCATTGTCCTGAGGGTGACCATATTGAATTGGTCCCTTGTTATGTGGGTTGGGGTTTCGTTTTCCTTTCTTCGGCTATGAGGGGTTTGCAGATCCAAACTCTCACCGTTTCTTCTTAAATTTCTGCTCGATCTTGACAACGTATTTATAAGTCATTCCCAATGAGGCGATTTCTAGGAAATCCATTTCTATTTGAATGTATATATGAAAATAGCCGTGGTATTTGAGCACCATATGATGCTCAAAATATTTGATACCCAATTTGGTGCATAGGGTATGAAAAATATTGGTGAAGTCTGGTACTGTCCAGTCCCTTTCTTGACGTAGGTTAGTCCATCTGCTGTACTAGTCCTCGTAGCTTCCAATAGGGTAGTACTATTATTTAATGGTGTCCTAGAAGGAATACCATGTAGGGGCCACCACAAAAATTGCATATTCCTCCACGAACCTTTGCTTAGAGTAAGTATCCCACCAGTATTTAACATGGGGAACGACCTTGAGGAGTGAAAAAGTGATCTTTTTCCTATCAGAAAAATTGTGGACTGAAAAATATCCTTCGAGAAGATAAAACCATTTATTTATAGAATCCACATATATAAATTCTTCAAATAATGAAATATCAAAATTTACTTGTACCTTAAAGGGGGTTTCATGACCGCTTGATGAAGATCCTTCTCCCGTGGGAAACCGTTGAAGGATCTGCACGAAGTTGTCCATCATTTCGTTCCTTTGTTGTGCAAGGGCTTCCTTGAGCAACATTTTAATAGGATCTCCTACTCCATCATCTTTCTTTTTGTCTCCCATGGGTTGTTGTCGAGCTCGATGCGACCAATATGGAAATGGATTGATTGGTTCGAGTCCCAACTTCTTGTACCCAAACCTTGTCGAGGACATGCTTGAAGAAAAATAAATGAAGAGCATACCGCTTTGATACCACTGATCCGGATTTAGGAGAAGAACGAACCGATTAACAGACTGAATACAATAAACACAGAGATAGGAAGAATAACACAAATATCCAGTGAACAATATATTCTATTAAATAATGAAATAGGTTGAAACTGTAAAACTGTAGAACTGAAACTTACTCGAATGGTGGTAGCTGTATCTGAGAAGAGATGTGGCTGCTACGCGCATCTGTGTGAGAAGAATTGATTACAATGAGGCTCCAGAGGCCCTTTTTATATTAATCACGAATGACAAAACCCTAGACATCCAAAATCCTAACCCTAGAAAGTGAAACGCCAAAAGTCATGTGGGCCCTATGGGTAAGTTGGTGTAATTTGGTACCTCAACTTCCTAGGGTTGTAACGTTTTCATACGACCTCCGTTTTAGGCACGTGATAGCCCATTGGAAATACATTTCAAAGAACTACACATTCTTCCGTAAGACTCTGACTTCGTCTAAATTCTGACTATGGCGAGACAAAAAAACAACGCTTACGACCCCAAAACATCCCTAAAAGTACAACAAGATATGATGACATGAAAACATACAAAATAAGCTAGTTGGATTAGGCGAGAGGCCACCCGTATCCACCTGGAGAATGTGTGGGGATTCAGACAACCCAAAAAGTGTAGAACTCACAATGATAAAGACATACAAAAGGACATGATGAACAAAAATGAACACGAGGATCCAGTTGGAATAGGTGGGTGGCCGCCAATATCCACCTAGATCAATGGGCCATGAAAATATCTCTTTCTAACTTGAACCAATTGTATTCTTCTAGGAATTCATCCCTCAGGATTATGACTTCTTGAGTCGTGTTCCAATAGTACTCAACTTGATTCTTGTTGTTCTATAGCTCCTTTCTCATGGCCCCTGCTTCCCTTTTATCTTCTCTATCTATGTCAATGGTAGTACTAGATAAATTCATCCTTGTCCCCAATAGTTCGCTTACCTTGGATTTGTTAGCATCAAACACAGTCTCCTCGGTAGTCACAACTACATTATTGTCCAAGATGATATTTCTCTTCATTCTTTTTCTTTTGACCAAAAAATTTATCTTCCAATCATGTACTATAGCTTCAATGATCTCCACTTCATCAACGGGATCTGGTATCTGCTAGCTACCCCATGCTAGCATATTTCCTAGGCTACATGGAGTAGGGAATTGTTCTCGAACTGGTGCCTTACCCTTTTCATCTACTGGTATTTGACCACATAGTTCTCCTCCTTATCCACTTGTTGTTTTCTCTTGGATTGGTGTCATGGAAGGCTGTTCTATACTGTCGGTTGGATTTGATACTGCCTTTGTAGATACATCCTTTTTTTGTTTCAGGTTTGTAGTGTCTCATGGTACATTTCTTTCTATTTCTACTAACAATGCTACTTCTGTAGGAAAGGTACGAGATAAAGGATAAACTAAAGTCTCTCCTCTTGGTGGAACAATGCCTTTTTCTTCATGTTCATCCTCTTTAGTGTCAACCTCTTCTTATTCTTTTCCATGGTATTCAAAATTTTCATTGTCCTTTTCCTTACAGGTGGTATATTTTGAGCTATTCTCTTCATCCCCATTTCCATCCTTATCATCTTGAAAATTTTCTCCTATGATTTTTGGCTGTGATCCTTGTTTCAAAGGAGTCACTACTTTTTCAGTTGTTTTAGTTGTTACAACCCCTCCTTCTAGTTGTGGTCTTTCAGAAGCTGGACCTACTTCCTCCTTTGACTTGGACTCATTTAGAATGGGAACCCTAGAAGTTTCCATCTTGTTAACACACAGGATGTATATGAGTCAATTTTTTTTTATTTTTTTAAACTTTGTTAATTTAGTCTTAGAAGGATACCATTAATCTTTGTGAGTCATGTAATAAATCCTTCTTGTATGAGTCATTTGTTTTAAATTGTAGGTTTGAGTCATATGGTCATGTTATCAAGGTTTTGAGTCATGTTCATATCAAATAAATCATGTTTTGTTTGTCTCTTAAGTCAAGAAAGATGATTAGAGTCCATTTAGGAAGGTCTTGGTGTCATGATGGTGGTTGTCATCATTAGCAAAAAGGAAAAGTATTGGTCATATGTTTTAGTTTAGAGGTCATAATCATCAAGTGTTATGTCCCAAAAAAGGTGTACAAAGGATTTTCATGCCACATATGACCATTTGGGAGTCATGTCACATGCCAAATCAATGTGCTGCAAACTCTCCTAAAAGTTCACTGCGAGTTAAAAAAGTACGTCATGCACTAAATCACATATGATCATGTTTTGGAAACATGGCAATTGGCATTTTCTTGTTTTCAGTGCCATCGCTTCATCAAACATCTCCAAAGGGTTGATTTTCACCTAGTTGATAAAATCCCAGATGCCCGGGTTTTCACTCAAGTATGAAAAACCACATTTCACTCAAGATCATGCTCTTCTCCATATCTTTGAAACTGAAACCATTTTGATGAAAACCCTAGTTTAAATCCATTTGCAAACTTGATCAGTGCGCTGCTAAACGGAGAAATTGTACTGCAAATTCTCTGTTTTATACAATTACCCCAAACGTTTTCCTGTTTGAGGTTTCATACATTTTGAGTTGTCATATTTTCCTCCCATCTCTTAGTTTCAGTCTTATTTTAGTTTCTGCAGTGTTTCTTTTGCATGAATCATTTGTTAGCAAACCCTAATTTTTCAAAATCAAGTAGTAAACCCTAATTTATCAGTTTCCATCAAATACTCTGGTAGCAATTGTTATCAGATGTGGGGATTTTAACTTAGTTTTCATGGACACTAAATAAGGGAATACGATTCATAAAGTATGGGAGATTGTTAGGGTTGAGCCTTATGACCTACAATTATTCAATTTAGATCCATCTTTCAGAGAGGCATTTCAGAGAGTGAATTGTCTAGATTTTTGTGAGAATATGCAGAGAGTTTTCCCTAAGGTTTCCAATTAGTTTGCATTGAATTTCAATGGGGTGAAGACAAAATTTGGTACACCATAGTTTGAGGTTACAGATTATTCCATTTCTACAACTACATAGATACCAATTCATGGATAAAAATGGTTCAAGGTCATGTCTCTAAAGTCTGAATTTTATAAGGATTTCGTAAAGCCTGAATATCAACAAGATAACCTATCCAAGGGAGTGCCTAAAAATAATATTTTGGAGTATTTTGATAATATTATCAATGTCATTCAAAGGTATTTTACTTGTGAAGGTAGGTTTAATATAGTCTATCAATACCTTATTAGACTATTGATGCATTTTACTGGAAAAGATCTCTTGAATCTACCTCTCTATTTGCTCATAACCCTTGGGAAGATGTTAGATAAAGTTCAAGCCAAATCCAAGTAGCTGGATACCAATGTTTTCCATTTTGTTTTGATCAAGATGCTAGTGTTAGAAGAACTGAAAAAGACTAATAGTGATTGGGATGCCTTCTTAGTTGCATCATGATTTCAGCCAGATGTTGTCAACACACCACAATCAAAGAGACATACACCTATATCTATTGAAAATATTGTGCATATAGAGTCCAGTAAAAAGAGGAAAATGGCTAAAAAGGATAAGTCATCTTAGTCAACTAATAAGATAAGTGAAATCCATTCACAACCTCTTACTGAAGAAACTTCTCATGTGGCAGAGTGTTCACCTATGGATACATCCTCTAGCACAACAAGGAGTTTAAAGGGAAATACAATTGTTTTTAATCCACTTGTTGTTGCAGAAGTTGTTAAGCCTAGAAGACCATTCACAAGATCAACAAAAAAGAAACATGTCTCTATGGAAGAGGCTGCATATAGAACACCATCTCCGCAAAAATTCAAAACCAAGCCTCTTAAAAAGCCAATAGAACTCATTAAGATCAAGTCTCCTACTTATGAAAGGGATCCCACTTTCAAAAGGCCCATGAGACAACTGAAAGATCTAAGGGACGAGAATGAATAGTTGAAAAAGAAAAATCTACATGCGAAGATTCAACTAAAGAAAACTATAGAGATGGGTGAATAAATTGTTACAAAGGAAAATATCTAGGTTAAGAGATCCTTATCTCTATGTAGGAATTTGAAGAATGTGCACATGCATAATAGATCTTATCAAGCTGAAAACAAGAAGTGCAACAACTGAAGGAACAAATTGCAAAACAAAACTTGAACATGTGCCATTAGGGGATGAAGATGAAGCATCATCTCTGCATCAACATTATAAATTTTTTTGTGGTGTCTTATATATGCATGCTTATAACCCTAAGGGGTAGTTTTGTCTTATGATGCTATAATAATGCCCGTATGCCATTTTTGCAAGTCATTTTCATGATTTAAAGGTTGTAGCAGGTTTTAACAAGGATTTTAAGGCTTCTTGCACAGTTTTGGAAGAAAGTAATATGTTTTGAGGGAAAAATGACACTTATAAGAAAGTTTGCAACACATCCTACTGAAAGCACTACGAGCTGCTAAAATTGGGACAAATTGCAACAAACTCACAAAAAACTTGACATTTACTTGGATTTTGAGTTGTAGGAGGCCTTCCACATGTCAGATAAGGTTCAGATAACTCCTCATAGATCATTTATACATCAATGGCCACTTGTGCCCAAGATCCGGCTCCATCAAATCTTCATGCAATGAGTTGGATGCAGTTGTATTTATTACTGCCAACATCCTCCTGAAATCTAGTAGTTTGTTAGATTTTGGTTTGTTTGAATGCTTCCACGCCTCTCCTAGGTGAAGAATCCAATGTAGGAGTTAGGAGGCGAGTCCTAGAGGGTATTTTGAAGTTTTTTTCTATTTAATATGTAATCTAACTCCAGAGTGAGGTTCAAGTGGTTTTTTGTGAGACTCATATTATTATTTCAGACTGGAAAAGATTTCCAGATGATGTATGTACAGATTTAAGACTCTTGAATGGTTAATGATCAAATTTTCTTCTGCCATTACATGCTATATTTATCTCTTGTTTTGATGTTGTCTACTGGTAAATTATTTATCTTTAGTTCTTGTTTCTATGCAATGATAATGATTGATTTACTGTCTTTGTTCATGCAAGTGTTGTCAAAACATATCATCTTGTTAACTTGGAGGTTCTTTGTTAGTGATATTTCCTCTATATGTATTCCAGAGTGCCCGAAGTATTTTGGTTCACATATTCAATTTTTATTCTTCATTATTCCATATTTTCATTGTTATATTGTAAACTTGTCAGAGTTTTTTCAAGCCTTTCTTGTTGAATTATGTTTTATGGAGTTTTTGTGTTGATACTTTGAGATGAGTTTCTCATCCATTTGCTACATCTAAAACTAAAAGATTATCTTTTACAAACTATAAAATATGATGGGTATTAGGCTCACACCTATTGCAGTCTAGGTGACACTTCTAGCGCTAACATTTTTGGCACCATTTCCGGGGAGGCAAAATTGAAAATATTTCCTTGGGCTGTATGACAAGCATATTACTGGTTTTGATGGTGTACAAAAACTTCATAGACTTCATAGTGCACTTGGCGACTCTAGATTCATCTGTGGCTCTTAAGAGAAGAATAAAGAGAGATAATAAACATTCACCTCTTGCCACACCTATTCCAAACCTAGAGAAAATTATAAATAAGGGAAAGGATTTGTAAGGAGCCTCGTCTTCTAAATATTCAGGTAATATTGGGAACCTACCCGATTCTGTATTTCATTCACAATTTATTATTTCTAAATATGTCAATTTACCTGAGTTTCAAACCCCTGTGAAATTCTAGCTAGAAAGTCATCCTATTGAACATACACATCTTTCTCCTGATTTGAAAGAAAAGAGCCTTGAAAGTTTTGATTTCCTTGCATCACCTGAAGTTGTTAAATGGTTCAGACTTGAAAGTTTAGAAGATTTCCCAGCTTTAGGATTTCCAAATACAAATTTACTCAATTCCATTAAAACTAAAGAAAAAGGAACTTCCTTTCCTTGATAAAACCTCAACAGAAACATCAAAGATTGTCCCAATCCCTATCAAGTATGAGTTTTCTTAAGTATTTAAAGAGAGTATTTTTAGTGAAATTATTTTTCCTCTTCCTAGATTAGAAGAAGAAAGATTTGAGATTTCTGAAATTCCATTACTTGTTGAGTTAGAAAAGGAATATGTATTTGAAACAATTGAGGAAGGATTAGAGTGGGTGGAATGGGAATCCCCTTTTCTTGATGTTTTAAGTGTCGACTGGCCTAAATTTTTTCAAGATGAAACAAAAGAATTTATGTCCTTTGCTCAAATTCTATTAGAATCACCAAAATCACAACCCTCTTCTCCTCATTCTACTATGTTTTTTAGTTCCTTTGTTGTAGCCTCATTTATAGCTCCTAAGATCCAGGCACCTCCTTCTCCTAATATGGCAGAGGTCAATCCACTTCTGACTATAATGGATGCCATTGTGGATGCTTGGTATGCACCATTAGTGCTTCCCCAACCCATGAATTCTCTCCCAGTTGGATATTACCTTAAGTACATGCACATATTTAATGGAGAAGAAGATATTACTGCAAAAGAACATCTTTCTTCCTTTTACAATTATGTAGATAACCTAGACATTGAAAATTATTATGTCTGGATGAGGTTCATTGTGAAAATCCTATATGGGGAAGCCTGTAAGTGGTTTAAAAGTTTACTCCTAGTATCAATAGATAGAATTGAGGCCCTGGATGATGCTTTATTAAGGAATTGGGGTGACAAGAAAGGATTTTTTTATTATATTATAGAATTTGGTGCTCTCAAAAGGAAAGAGGGTGAATTTGTATCAGACTTTTCTAAAAGGTTCATCCAAATGTACAATAATATTCCTACTGAGATTAAACCCACTAAGACCTTTGAAAAAATAAATTATGCAAGTGCTTTTGACCCAAAGTTTTTTCTATTGTTGAGAGAAAGACGGTTTGCAACATTGTCTCAAATGAAAAATGTTTCCCTAGAGGTTGAATCAAACATACTAGCAACATATAAGTTGAGGGGAAGATTTGAAAGGGAGAGGAGAAAAAAAAAAAAGATTCTCCTTCAGATGCTTCACATACTGATCCAAAGGTTGATGAGTTGACCAAGTTGTTCAAGTCATTATCTGTAGAGATGGAAAGGTTAAATCTTGAAGGGAGACAAGCCAATAGAAATCCTCAAGACTTTGGAAACATAAACCAGTTTAGAAGGCCAACTAATCTACCTCAATTTTCGCAGAGAGACCGTAGGAACAATTAAGATCAAAGAGGTCAAGCTCCTTTCCAGAATAATTTATTTGATGAAGAAAATGAAGCAAAAGAGGTGGAAGGAGTAGAACCAGAAATTCATTGTGTTATAGATAAACTTGCCTCACCTCATCTTACTCAAAGTGAGTATGAGGAATACTTTATGTGTAACTAGATTTATGAATTGGCTCAAGAAGATCAGATTTACCAAACAAAAGGTTAGAAAAAGTAGAACTTGAGATCAAAATAGAATGCTAAGAAGAAAACTACATCCCCTCATTCCAAAAAGACAGATGTTCCTGTGAAAGAAACCCCTACCAAAGAAACATAAGGACAAAGAAAACCATTGATAAAATCTCCTGCACATGAAGTGAAAGATGATGAAAAATCTCTGTCTAATTTCAGTTTTGAGCATGTAATTCAAAAAATTAAGATTCATGTTCCCTTTCTTGAGCTAGTAAAAAATGAAGGTTTCAAAAAATCCTTTTTGAAGGTTCTGCAACCTACTTCTCATCCAAATCCTTCAGATTCTATCAATTTACAATATGAAAATCCTGTAGTAATATTGGGGCCCATCGTGGAAGGTAGAGATGATTCTTCTCCTCCATTTGACACTTCTTTGAATGTGCATGACAAAATTTTGCACAAATTTCTTATGGATTCTGGTGCATCCCATAATCTGATGCCTAAGGTTGTCATGGATGAATTGGGTTTGGAAATCACTAAAAATTATGATGACATGTATTCTTTTGACTCAAGGAAAGTAAAATTTCTTGGGGTTATTAAAGATCCATTTGTCACGCTTTTCCAAATGACTATGAAAATCATGGTCATGGACATTATAGTTGTAGATGTATCCCCCAAATTCGGGATGTTTCTATCTAGATAATGGATCAAAAGGTTAGGAGGAACTTTAGAAATGGATATTTCTTATGGTACAATACCATTCTTTGGGGATGAGCAAATGAGACTGTACATATAAGCTCAACTGGAATATACCATTAGTGATGAGAATAATCCTACAAACCATTCCATATATGTTGTTGATAATGATTTGGGGTCTATTATTCTTCATCTTACTGAGTCCCCTCAACCACCCTTAGAGATAAAAAATCTTTCATCAACAAAATGTGAAATAACTAGATAGGGTGTTCAATTGTGGAAGATGTATTTTGATGGTGCATATTTTAAAGATGGGGATGGTGTAGGAATAGTTTTAATATCTCCCTCCAAAGAAGTCATAAAATTGTCATTTACACTTGAGTTTTAGGTGACAAATAACATTGCAGAATATGAGGCTCTGATTCTGGGGCTTAGGGCTGCAAGGGACATGGAAATTGAGGGTCTAAGAGTATTTGGTGATGCTGGGATGATTGTGAAACAGGTAAAAAACATCTATAATATTAAGCATGTCAAGTTAAGGGAATACATAAACGAAGTTTGGGATTTGTTAGACAACTTATTCTCAACATTCAACATTTATTACATTCCTAGGAGTGCTAATTCAATAATTGATTCATTCATTGTTTCTACAAGTAATTTCAAAGTTCCATTGCCTTCAAAGATCAAATATGATGTTGAGATAAAATACAGACCTTCCATTCCTGACAATGTCAATCACTGGAAGGTATTTGAATATGTTGAAGAATTAAAGATATTTTTGGAGATAGTGGATGAATTTTCTGCCTTGCATATTGACCAAGAATCAGATGCTGGTCAGAATATGCATGCTGATATATTTCTGAACAAAATTGTAGATCATAAAATTATTCAATTGCCTAGCAATCACATTCATAAGGGAATGGTTCCTTTAGAGAGGCTCTTTGATAATAATGATGTTTTTAAAATGAGCAATTCTAAAGAAAATACATACCTGATAGATTGTAATTTAGGCACCAAAGAAGAGCCCAAATATGTAAAACTGTCCAAAAGTTTATCAGAAAATCAGAGCGAGGAATATGTCAAATTTTTGAGAGAATTTTTTGATGCGTTTGCATGGAAGTATGAAGACTTGAATACTTATGATACCAACATCATTGAACTATAGGGTTTATGTTTTTGAGCGATAGAGTTTTATAGGGTTTATTTAGTTGCATATGGGATGTTTGGTACCCATTGCAATGGTACCACTCATTGCATCCGATCCCAAACCCATTCAACTTTGTCATTGTCAAAAAAAAATTTAAAAATATTTTCCATGGTATGCAACATGCACTGTTCAGAATAAACGCCCCACTGTGCACTGTACAACCAAATCACCCTAGTGCTCACTGTATAGATAAACACACTCATGCACATTTATCCGTGCAAAGCATCGTGTGATAAAATAAATGAATAATATTGATTTTGTATCATATGCATATGGTTTAGCGATGCAAAATTACTAATAATACATACCGATGGGAGTATATTCTTGATACCCTGGTGCATTCCTTTTAATTAAGCACATCGAAATAGTAGATTGTATAAAAATTTCATAATTTTTTTTTCGTATGATTCTTGGTTTTTATACAAGATGACTGATATAAATTCAAAGAAAATATTGTATTGCAGCGAGTGTGATGGTAGCTCATCCCAATAATAGAGGAAATCATTTTTTTTAAGTTTTGCTAAAAAGTTAAGATATAAGTTGAAGTATTTGTAAGTTTAAATCAATGAAGTGTATTGGTTAATGCATGCCATGCAAACAAAAAACTTGAAGAAAATCGATAAGATTGTTCACAATTTGAGTGCAAAAGAGTGTAAAAGTTTTATGGAAATGTTGAAACAGAGGAAACAGGTTGATCAAAAGGTAATCGACATCAAGTTTTTCTTTGACTTTTACTAAACATGATTTTTTTAACATTAATCACTAACAAGTTTTAAACACTCGATTTAACTTTTTTTCAATGTTTTCCAGTGACCGATAGCGAGGAATTGGAATCTTGTCCTACGAGGGAAAAAACTATTAAGGACGTAAATGATGATGATTTCTTGGTCATCATTTTATCTGGAGTGGTGCATGAAGTTAATGAGAGGGGAAAAATGTTTTACAAAGATTTGAGTGATATAGTGGAAATAAAGTATATATGTCATTTCCACTTACAATATAAAAATCAATCCTGTGACTCCAAGAATCAGGTTATATGTATACTACAAGAAGTGTTTCGAGAGCCATGGTCAATGAGACCTATGAGACTTGCAATAAGAGAGAATTACAATAACAAAAACGAGTCATATAAACAATATTATTACTAAACATGTTTTTCTATAATATGTTCTAATAATTACCAAATTAATTTGTTTTTCTATATTTACTTTCATGTCCATTTAAGAAAACATTATTGTTCTTTTTCATTTTTCAGGAAGATTATGAAAATTCCAAGCGACAAATGAGGGGAAATACAATACATGTCGGTAGGGATGTACAAAAGAGTGTACATGGAGATGGTAAAACAAATGAACATAATTGCATCATAGGAGGACGCATCCCAACAACAACATGCATCAGAGGTATGTGATCATTCATTTATTCTTTTATGTACATCAAATTTATTTATCATATTAAATACTAGTTTTCAATTTTTTTTGTTGCAAAAAACAAAACAAAATGGAACCAAATTAGCACGTAAGACTTGATGACAAGGAAAAAAAAGGGTTGATCGCAAAGTTTGTGAGTACTTATGTTTTCGAAGTTACTTAATTTTTCATATTTTTTGTGATCTTTATATTTGAAGAATTAAGTTACACGAATCCATGGATGTCTACTAATAGGTTCTATAATAAAAATAAGAGCCAACTGAACAATTGATCAACATTGGGTTAGCTAAGGGTTGTGATTATATGTTGAAGTATCAAGGTTTAATTCAACAATTTGTAAGTAGCTATTTTGTTTAACTTCCCTTATTTTATAATTAATGGAACAAGAATAAACCTTATATTAATTATATAGACTATGCTTTGTCATGGCGTATTAAACATCCAGGAAACAAAGTATGGAGAGGAGTCGAGAGAAGATATTTTGATAACTGGCACGAGGCAAGGCTTCAAAACTTTGTGTATGGTTTATGAATCAATCATTAATCTGATATGATTTTTGATTTATGAAATCATGTATATTCTACTATGTTATAAAAGTAGATTTACTTATTACTCTTTATTTCTATGTTTGTAGATGGAACAAGAGTAGTTGGAATGTTAACGAGAAGTCAAGCAAGAAAACAAATGTAAAGATAACCAAAGTACAATATTTCCTACATCTAATCAAGAAATGAGGGATGCACATACCTCGAGCAATGGAAACAACTCAAGTTATGAATGACAATCAATATAATTGACTCTTACTACAAGTTCCATATAGTTTTGTAATATTGGTCTGGAAAAATTAGGGATATTTTTGCTTAATGTAGTGGACATAATTTCCCAATTACATGAGGACATTTTACCAATAACTATAACAATTACATATTGGTTCCATTTTGACTATTGTGGACCTTTACATTTTTCCATTTTGTAAGACCATGGGTCTCTTATTCATATATAATAAAATGGATTTTTTATTTTATTGCATTGTGATGAAAACCCCTGTGGGTTCACGCAACCTCCCGGTCTAGGATCTCTTCTAACAAGAGTCAAATTGTCTCTTGGGATCCCATAGACCCCTATATTTTCTTCGCCCATAGGCTTCCCAACAAACGAGTGCAAAATTAAAATCTGCAAGGGTCCTTTTTCCCCTGGCGACTCGTGCATGTGACCACGACTTAGGACCAAGCACTTAACCGAAAAGACATTGTCTTCCTTGGGCTATCGGAGCCAATAAAACTATGTGCTTCAAATTTCTCCGAGATCAAACTGGTGAAATCCGGTCATAAAGTAATGTGGCTGGAAATTGTGGGTCTTACCCTATTCCTCCACTTCTCCAAATTCAATGGTTAGGTCTAACTCACTAAGATCTGATGGCTGGTGGGGTTTTAGGATATTAAACCCTATAACTAGGACTTGCTCCCCGATTAATGACTAATATTGGTTTTGGCACTCCCTAATTGATGGCCAAGATTATATCTCTAGAAAATCACTCAATGCCTGACCGACGGTTGTGATTAGATCTTGCACTCCCCAGATTGATGACTCTCGGAGTTCAGGGTCGTATAACCCAACGATGATTCAATACCCCGAATCAACCACACTGATAGTAAAATAATATCTATTTGAAAATATCAATGACTCTTGGGATTTGAGGTCATGATAAGTCCATGACGAATCACACCTCGAATGAACTATCTTGATCTATGAACCAGATTAATTTCTCCTAATGCAAACGTATCTCAACCGTCTATTCCCTCTAACAAGGATTTCTTCAATCCTTAAGCTCCCACCTAGAACTCTGCATTGTTTCTCCTTAGCTTCAACCTTTGGAAAGGTCTACTTATGCACACAGTTGATCTCTCCCTTCTAAGCTTATGAATAATATTGAAGTGTTCCTGAACCACTCCTTGAATTCCTACCTGAAACCTTGCACTCATTATTTCTTCTAAGCTTTATCACTTCTATGAAGTGAAATTTGGCACACACTTGCGCTTCCTTCCTGGAATTTTGAATCTTAAAAATTTATGGGTCATGCTCTCCTTGTGCTAACTCTCCTGAGCTTTGTAATTTTAAAGGTCCTCCTGCGCACTCCTTGCGCTCACTCTGTGCATAATTGCACTATCTCTCCTAATCTTCTAAACTCGTAAAAGGTTGGCCTCCACAGACCTTGCATTGGCATTGTGCACTTCTTGCACAAAGAGTACCATAAGAGAAACAATTGATACTTAAACATAATGAAAAACACATTCAGTAAACACACAAAATTCACATAGAGACAAAAACACAACAAAACAATATCAATTTAGTTCCAGGAAGAACATAAACATGTTTACAATCTTCTCTCAAAACTTTTGGGAGTATTTCTCTTTGTTCCAAAAACTTACTTGCAACATAGATTACATTGATTTATATAATCTTGGATTCTCGAGTTTTCATCTCTAGATCATTCTAGTGCTTTCACATCTCAATAAATATATTCCAATCACAAATCTATCACAACAAATGCTCATTTACAATTTTAGATAGGAGTCGATGCTCAAAATCTGTAAAATCCTATAGACATTAAAGGCAATTACAACTTTTTGGATGTACATAAAATGGTTCTAGTCTTTATATCTCAAGGGATATTTAATTGCAAAGGTCTGAAAATTGAATGTTGTAGCTTCCTTGGAATCAAAACCAGCTAATGCGTGATGCATTGTATGTTGAGTCACCTTCCACCACACTTCATTAATTGTGTTGATGATGCTCCCGCATTATACTCCCCTAGACAAAACATTCATGGTCTCCTATCCATGACCTCCTCAACTTCCTTTCCAGGTTTTTGGATGTCTAGTTCAATTAACTAGCTCGCATCTTCTATTGGATGGTCCTTCGATTTGACTAAGTATTCATAATAGATCTTCCTATTGGTTCTTTTAGCAATCCTCTACTCTAAAATATTCTTTATCTGTAGCTTCTCTAATGTGGGAATATTTTGCATCCACTGGACTTCATCTTGATCATTTGCTTCTGCTGGGCCATCCATTCTATAAGGATTAAATCTTCTACATTAAATATCGGTGAAATTCCAATGTCCTCTAGCAGCTCAATCTCATAAGCATTTGTAGGAAATTTCCTAGGATTTTACAAGATCCTATATTTTTCAGCTTCAATTTGTTATATTTCCCTCATGGGAATATTTCTTTCCTCATATGTGCCAGAACTTGGTCTCCAATTCAAAATTTACCTCTTACCTTTTCTTATCTACTCTTTCCTTGTATCTCTAGTTGTTATTATGGAACTGGCCTTTGATTTGTTTATGCAATTTCTGCATTTCTGTAGCAAAATCTTCTACTCCTGCACTTTGAAATTCAGCTTGTCCCAAATATATTAACTCAAAATTACTATGGGGTGAATTCCATATACTATTTGGAATGGGCTCTTACCAGTACTCTTGTTTGGTGAATCATTATATGCAAATTCTTCATGAGGAAGAACTTGATCCCACTTAATATTATGTTCAACCACCAAACTTCTCAGTAAATTTCCCAAGATTCTATTCACTACCTCAGTATTTCCATATTTCTAAGTGTGATATGTTGAAATAAAAGAAAAACTTGTCCCTAGTTTCTTCCACAAATTCCTCCAAAAGTGTCGCACAAATTTTGTGTCTCTGTCTGAGACTATGCTCCTAGGAAGTCCATGCAATTTCACAATCTCTTTGAAAAATAGATTTTCTATGTGGGTAGCATCACTTGTTTTGTGACATGGTATAAAATGTGCCATATTTTAAAATCTGTCAACTAGCACGAAAATTGAATCATTCCCCCTTTAGGTTCTTGTCAATCCCAGAACGAAATCCATACTTATAACATCCCATGACCTGATTGGAATAGGCAATGTTTGGTATAGTCTTGTATTCTACTGCTTCCCTTTATCATATTGGAAAATTCTACATTTATCCACAAAATTATTCACACCAGATCTCATTCCTGGAAAATAGTACGAAGAACTCAACTGTGCATATGTCTTATCATGGAAAAAATGTCCATCCAATCCTCCACTGTGCTTCTCCTTCAAAACATTGTCCTACATGAAGCATCTAGGAATACATAGCATACTCCATTTGAACACCAATCCTTCTTGGATAATATACTCCATCCATGGACTTCTATCCCTCATCAAAGGATTTTCACAAGCTTCGTAGGCCTCCTTGAAATCCGAGTCTTGCTTGTGCATTTCCTTGAGGTGTTCAAACCTCAAAGTCTTCACTTGGAATTCCTGCAAGATCAAACATCTTCTTCTCAAAGCATATGCAACATTGTTAGCACTCCCATTAATACGATTAATAACAAAAGTAAACTTATGCATGAATTCTACCCATTTTGCATGTTTTTGATTCAACTTCTCTTATCTGGTTATAAACAACAAAGCATCATTGTCAGTATATAAAATAAAATATTTTGGTATAAGATAGTGCATCCACATTTTCAAAGCTTGAATTAGAGCATACAATTCCTTATCATAATTCGAATATTTCCTCTTACTTTCATTCAACTTCTCATTGAAATAAGAAACATGCTTATATCTTGACTTAAAACTACACCGATGGCTAGTTCTCTTGCATCACACTTGACTTGGAAAGTCTTCCTGAAATCTGGAAAAATCAAGATGGATTGTTCTGTTATCTTCTTCTTTAACAACCTAAATCATTTCTCAACTTCTTTTGTCCAGTCAAAATATCCATGTTCTTTCTTTATAGTATCCACTATGGGTGCACATATACTACTAAAATTCTTGATGAATTTTTTGTAAAAACTTGCTAACCCATGAAAAATTCTCACCTCAAACACACTTCTTGGAGAAGGCCACTCCTTTGTATTTCTCACCTTCTTTGGATCCATCTTCAATCCATTTGGAGAAATCAAAAACCCCAAATACACAAGTTTTGTCTTCATAAAATAACATTTCTTCAAATTTTTCAACAACTTCTCTTGTTGTAATCCCTCAACACCATCCTCAAGTGTCTCAAATGCTGCTTCTCAGTCTTACTATAGACTAGGATATCATCCAAATAAACAATTACAAATTTCTCAATAAAATATCTGAGCACTTCATTCATTAATCTCATGAATGTATTTGGAGAATTGGTTCTCATATAACCCTTCATTTTTTTTTAATGTTCTTTTCCATTCATCCCCTTATCTCATCCTTATCTGATGATAACCACTTTTTAAGTCTATCTTAGAAAAATAATTGGCTCCACTCAAACAATCCATCAAAACATCCATTTTGGGTACATGAAATCTATACTTGATGGTTATTTTGTTGAAAGCTCTAGAATCTGTGCATATTCTCCAACCACCATCCTTCTTTGGACTCAACACAGTCGGTACTTCACATGGGCTCAAGATTTCTCTGATCATCCCTTTGTCCAACAACTCTTGGACCTACTTCTTAACTTCTTTGTTCTCTTGAGGGGTCAATCTGTATGTTTCTTTGTTTGGAAAATTTACACCCGGAATAAGGTCAATATCATGACTAATACTTATGATGGGAGGTAAAGTATGAGGCAATTCATCCACCACAATGTCAAAAAACTCATTCAATAATTCATGAATTTCAACAAGCAATTAATTCATGGAAGTATTTTTAAGAATAGATCTTGGCTTACCAATCACAACAAACTGCATCTCCTCTTCCTTCTGAACCTCTTTCAAGAGTTCCTTCTCACTCATGAGAAGTATACTCGGATTGGTCTCCTTTCTGACTCCCTTATCTTCCAGTGGCAACAAAATATGTCTACACCCATTCCTCTAAAGTGTATAAGTATTCTTTCTCCCATCATGTATGACATTTCTGTCATATTTCCATGGCCTTCCCAACAGAACATGACAAACATCCATATGTATGACATCACATAAAAATTCATCCTTATAACCACCAATATTAAATTCAACTTTACATTTTTTAATTACCATAACTTGATGTCCTTTTTGCAGCCAAAATAACCTATATGGATTCAGATGCATTGTTGTTTCCAACATTATCTTTTCCACCATTTCTGTGGACACTAAATTTTCAATGCTCCCACTATCTGTAATCACCTTGTGTACCTTATCTCTCGTCTTGTAATTAGTTCTGAACATACTCTTTCTTTGTATTGGCTCTTGCACCTGTTTTTTCGACTTCACAAGGGATTTCCTCATCATGAGTGATATTCCCTCTTCAAAAACTTCTACTTTTGTCTCTGTAACTATAGTCTTCTATTGAGCCTCAATAACATGAGCCTCTCTAAATCTTGCAGTTTTGTTTTTAGGACATTCCCAAGACATGTGTCCTGTCTTCCCACAAGCATAACACTTAATCTCTCCTCCTCTTCCCCTTCCTCTGCCTCTTAGAAAAATGTGTCCTTCCTCTAGAGTCTCTTCCTCTAGAGCCTTCTCCTCTAGTTATCTGGTTTCTAGAGCTACTAGATTCCTCCCTTGTTTTTTGGAAATTTTCTCTTGTGGTTCCTTTCCCTCGGGTTAGATTCTTCCCCCTATTTTCATGGCTCTGCTTTCTTGTCTGTTTTTCTTATGACTTCAAGGATACTTTATAAGAATCTTCTATAGTACTCATTGTCACTAAACTAATCTCATCTTGTATTTCATACCTTAACCCATTGATATATCTAACAACTTTTTCTTCATCATTTTCCCTGTGTCCTACTCTTATATTCAACTTATAGAATTCTTTAGTATATTCTTTCATGAGGGATGATTTTAAGGATATAAATTTATTTTAAAATGTAGAAACCTTGGAGAATATTACTATTACTTCATATGCACTATAAAATGTTTGGCGATATTTTTGTAAAAATATTCAAATTTTTAAAGAATTTATATAGTTTGCATCAAATTTTGGAGATTTTTGAGGAAAAATAATTTTATCCTTTAGAATTTGGGAGAATAATTTTTAGAATAACGAAGATGTTTTTGGGAAAAAACATGGAAAATTATCCCATGAGAGAAATTTATCCCCTAAAATCATCCCTGTCCTTCACTGACAAACCTTTGTCTCAGGTTCTGTAATCTTCTAAACATATTCATTTGAAAATACTTGGGTACAAATTTAGCCTTGAGCTTAGCTACCATTCTATCCCAACTCTTAATCTTGGGATTAACTTTCCTCCTTCTATCATCCTGCAACTCATCCTAGCATAAATTTTCATGTCCCTTCAACCTGGTCACATCATGATTTAATTTATTCTCATCATCAATCTCCTCATAATCAAAATATTTGTCGAATGAATTTATCCGGTCAAGCAACTCTTCTGCCTCCAATTTTCCTTCATACATTGGGACTTATATCTTCTCCCTAGATCCCAACTTGATAACATCATCCAAAAATCGTTCCTATGTTTCTTCTTTTCCCAAAGCTCCCTCTTCTTATGGATTTTCACTCTTGACATCACTAACATCACTAGTCTCTAGTGATCTCCTTTGCATTGCTTCCATGGAATCTAGCCTTGCAAAAATATGTCTCATTTCTTCTTCCATGGATGCATTAGCTAAAAATCTCTCCCTACATCTCCTCAATGACATAGTTTCAAATATATCTTCACATATAGCTTTGTCCTACTCTGATACCACCTGATGAAAACCCATGTGGGTTCACGCAACCTCCCGGTCTACGATCTAGTCTAACAAGAGCCGAATTGGCTCTCGAGATCCCACAAACCCCTGTATTTTATTCACCCACAGGTTGCTCAGCAAAAGAGCATACAATTAAAATATGCGAGGGTATTTTTTACCTTGGATACTCGTGCATGCAACCATGACTTAGGACCAAGCACTTAACCAAAAATGAGTTGTCGCTCTCGGGATATCGGAGCCAATAAAACTCCATGCTTCAAATTTCTCTGAGATCAAACTAGTGAAATCTGGTCATAAATTAATGTGACCAACAACTGTGGGTATTACCCTATTCATCCACTTCTCCAAATTCAATGGTTATATATGACTCACCAAGATCTGACAACTAGCAGGGTTTTAGGATCTTAAATTCTATAACCATGATTTTCTCCCTGATTAACAACAAAGATTGGTTCTGGCACTCCCTGACTGACGTCCAGGATTATATCTATAGGAAACTACTCAATGCCTGACCAATGAATGTGATTAGATCTGGCACTTCACCATATCGACAACTCTCAGAGTTCGGGGTCATATAACCCAACGACGATTCAATACCTCGAATGAGCCACACCGATAGACATCTAGGATTGATCTGCAACGATCAACGACTCTCGGGATTCAGGGTCATGATAACTCCATGAAGAATCACATCCCAGATGAACTATCCCAATCTACAACCCACTTTAATTTAGCCTAATGCAAACATATATCAACCGTTCGTTCCTTTTAACAAGGATTTCTCCAATCCTTAATCTCCCACCTGGAATTATGCATTGTTTCTTCTGAGCTTCAACCTTTGGAAATGTCTACTTCTGTGGACACTTACTGTCTCCCTTATGATATTATGAACACTATTGAAGTATTCCTGGTGCACTCCTTGCATTCCCACCTGGAACCTTGCACTCATGATTTATTCTAAGATTTATAACTTCGATGAAGTGAACTACGGTGCACACTTGTGCTTCCTTCTTGGACTTTTGACCCTTAAAACTTTATGGTCCGCGCACTCCTTGCGCTAACAAATTTCCTTTCTGTTGGAACTTTGTGCGCAAAAGGCACTATTCCTCCTGAGCTTTGCTTGCTTGAATCTCTAAGGGACTCGACCCTTGTCATTCCCTTCAAAGGGGAATTTAGTGTCCTCCTAGAAACCTCCTGCTCAAGCACACCTTGCTGAGCCTACAGAGTGTTCATCAAATTTGTAAGTGCCTTCTCCTCGACACTTCTCTCATCTCTAAACTCGAAACATAGTTCTTCCTCATGCACTCTTTGCACACGCTCAATGCCCTCTTGGCAGAGCTTCACAAAATCCTCAGGAATTCTGTTTCTTTCCTCTGTTCCTTCCTCTACACAGTCTTACCTCCAAGGTGTTCGACAACCTTGAGGCTTCTCCCTTGAGTCTATGATTCCTTTGGTGCGCCCTCCTGACACGTCTTTTCCTGAATTCCATAGAACTTAGATGTGCACTCTTTGCACTGGTTTATAGAGTCCTTAGTACTATGTCATGCAATCCCTTGCATGAAGCCACAAAGAACCCAGAATGAAATCAACAAAATCACAAACAGATAGAGAAGTATATCTATCCCTGTGGATGGAAACTAACATACATCTACAATGTATGCACATAAAAGCATAAAAGACATTCATAAACACACACAATACAATATGCAGGACATATTTTTATTAATCTCAGAATGCTTGTACAAAGGTTACAAAATCTTGAACTGCAATCGAGTCTCAACTCTATCTTCTCTTCTCTTCTCTACATGTTGGTTCTAATAAATCTATATACAAAAGATCTTTTTTACGAAAGGGGGCTCCTTGAGATCTTCCCTCCAAGCTACCTACTCTCATTAATTTACAATGAATTACATTCAATGGTTGTCTAGTACGAATAAGATCTAGATATTATCATCCTTTCAACCATTAAAGGTGACTCTATCTACTATCTGCACAAAGGCATCTATTTGGGTCTTCCAGCCTTACAAACATTTAATTCAAATTCAAATTTTAAAAAGAGAGGGTTGGTGCCTCTCCCTTCATTGAATGTGCACTTTGATGTGCTGGCTTGATAGCACATTGCTAGGTTGGAACGATGCTCCTGCATCATACTCCACTACTGTGAAAAATTCATGAGCTGCTACTCATGAGCTTCCCAACTCTATTGAAATCCACCTAGATCCAAAATTATCCTTTGGAGATTTCCATATGCTCCTCTGATTTGTTGTTGCTATTGCTTCTTCCCTACTGCTATGGCAGGCTTCCTTATGCTCAGCTTCTCCTTGCTGGCAGTCTCATGTGTTGACCTCAACATCAACCTTCTGATTTCTTCTATCTCTCGATCCAACCGTTCCAATGGATGGCTCTCTGGAAGTATTCTCTCCTGCACTTCCTTCTTTGTAATGGGTGGATCAACTTGATCCCCCTTACTGTTTTCATCTCCCCTTGTCACACTAAGTCACCACTCTATGGAAAACTCCAATTCTGCAGTCTCTTCTTGACTGACTTGCTACTCTGTCACTTCCTATGACAAACTAGCTTCTGCCATTTCACTTGTTGGTTCAGCTCCAACTTTCCCCAGCTACTCCCCAGATTGGAATTATGATTCATCTCCTATTGTAGGCCTCAGTGTTGCAGTTATCATCTATCTAGCTTCCTGACTGAAATTTCTTAGCAATTCTGCTAAATGCTCTTCTCGTAAAATTTGCATGACTATCTTCTCATGGCAGTCATGTACTGGCTCTGGATGGTTCAACCAATCCTCCAGCATCTATAACTCCTTCTCCCATGGAGTGAGCATATTAACTGCATGCTCTTCTTTTGCTGGGGAAGATCTGCTCCATTTCTTCTTCCTCTATGTCAGTCATTGTTGTCTATCCTTCTCCTGTTGTTGCATCTACAACATGCGTTGTGTCCTTAACTAGGCTACTTGGCAGGAATATCTGAATTCCCCCAATGATCAGAAAAATCCTTTGATCTTCCCTCTCTGTTAGCACTCTTTGCTAATCTAAACTCACCTCTTAGTTCATGAGACTATCAGAAAGTCTCATCTCCTCTCCCTTGCCCACCTGGAAATTTGGGGTTTCTACCTTTCCCTCCTGGCAGTCTATGAGATCCTCCAATGATCCCATCTCATTGCCCACCTAGAAATCAAAACTTTCTTCACGTCCCACCTGGAATTCTATGAGATCAACCATTGACCTCTTCTCATTTCCTTCTAAGCAACCTGAAAGTTCCTCACTGCTCACCTAGTATTTTCTAAGACCCTTCTATGATCTCTTCTGCTCATCATCACTGAGAATATTCCCAGTTTCTAGCTCACAGATGTGAACCATATCCTCTTCACCTCCGAGTCTTTCAACATACCTCAACCACATTCTCAAAAGCTTTTGTTGTCCTCTGGCAAACAATTCCTTAACTATCCACTTCACCTTTTTCTTCATGGGCCACTCATATACCCAATGCACCCTTACATCCTGCTTCATTTCAAATGCAAGCTTCTCCATCTGTGCTCTTATATCAACAAGCTCTTTGTCTATCTCTGCCTTATTTTTCTGCTGGTGATCCTTGTCTTGACCACTCCTTTGGCCTTTAGTAGCCATCTTTTCCTTTTTGGTTTTATCCCACTTGGCTATCAAATGTCTATTGCCTTCATGCAAACAGATCTCTGTGCATAGAGCATCAACACCCTACCTTCAGATCCTGATACCACTTGATGGTATTGAACTTCCTTCTTATTTACGCTGCCTCCCTTTGCCTGAAATATACAGATAGAAAGTGGCTCTGATACCACATGATGCATACCCCCTACCTACCTCTGCCTCGACAGGGTCTGTTGACCTCTCGGTCAAGGATTGTTCAAATTCCTTTGAGTATAAATGGCTCTTTGGTCCATGTTGGAACCTTCACTAAACAAATCCATAGGTCCAAATGTGAAACTCAATCTGTGTGTACAAGCATCAGACATGAGATTCACCTCCACATGACCACGGGCCATGAACACATGCCTACACAAAAAGTGCATCGTGATTTTGCATGTCGGGACTTTATGAGTGAGCCAACCCTGATTCCCTGAGTCCCGAAATGCCAAAATTCTCCCATGTCAGTTCGATGGCTCCTAATGCTCCAAGATCCGATGGTCCAGATCTTCTCTTTTGCGAAGTCAGAACTTCGCAACTCAGGACTTTGTTATGGTTCTCTCCTTCGAACCTCCAACTCACGAAATGCTGAAATGTCGATGCTTCATCTCGATGGACAACAACCTGACTTGATCAACGTCCCAGGTTTGGTTTCACGAATTCACATTTCATGAGTTTTCATAAACTTTACCTTTGACTTCCCTGAGTCACGAGTCAACAAAATGATGATTGGCTGCCATGTGTCCCTTCCGATGGATGATCCTGATGATTTTGGGACTTCGCCTTTTAGGACTTTGGGAGGTAGCTTCCGCTATTTCTCCCGATTCTCAATTCTTCGATGAGTGTGGATCTCCACCACCTGTACTTTTTAATATCTATGGCTTTCGTCCACCCGAGACTCCGACCTTCAACGATCTCAAATATCAACCTCCTTCTTTGCGATTCTCCCAAAGTGCTTTCTCCCAGATTTCATGATCTCGCACCATGCATCCTTTTCTGGATCCAACAATCCAGATCTCCTCTAGTGCTCCAGGCTTCGAGATTTTCAACTCCTGTGCACTCGTTCCTCCTAGAGTGTCTTCACCCAAAACACATGATCTATTGACGTGTGTCTCCTCTGTGCCTAGACATGAAATTCAATGGTCCAGGTTTCTTCCTTTGCAGCTGATCTAACATATGTCAATGATCCTCCTCTTGATCTTTTGGTTTCTTCCTAGACTTGAAATATCTCAATGCTTCAAAGGTCTTGGCCTTTGATTGTCCTTCTGCGAGCCCAACTATTGGGTCTCGTCTGCATTTTGGAAATGCTATCCCTCCTGAGATTTGAAAATGGAGTTTGACCTCGGCTCTACACATACTTGTGCTCTGCATGTGACTTCACGCTACTCCTCCTGATCTTTTGAACTTGGAATGAGTCCACTCCTACACACTCCTAGTGAAATCTCTCCTGAGCTTTGTTTGAGGCTTGGAATATGAATATTCTTGACCTGCTATTCCTTTCTGTTGGAACTTTGTGCGCAAAAGGAACTATTCCTCTTGAGCTTTGCTTGTTTGTATCTCTAACGGACTCGACCCTTGTATTTCCCTTCAAGGGGGAATTTAGTGTCCTCCTGGCAACCTCCTGCTCAAGCACACCTTGCTGAGCCTACATAGTGTTCAACAAATCTGTAAGTGCCTTCTCCTCGACACCTCTTTCATCTTTGAACTTGAAACAAAGTTCTTCCTTGTGCACTCTTTTCACATGCTCAATGCCCTCTTGGCAGAGCTTCATATAATCCTCAGGAATTCTGTTTCTTTCCTCTGTGCCTTCCTCTGCACAATATTACCTCTAAGGTGTTCAACAACCTTGATACTTCTCACTTGAGTTTATGATTCCTCTGGTGTGCCCTCCTGGCACGTCTTTGCCTAAATTCCATAGAACTCATATGTGCACTCTTTGCACTGGCTTATAGAGTCCCCAATACACTGTCATGCAACCCCTTGCATGAAGCCACAAAGAACCCAGACTGAAATCAACAAACTCACAAAACTATAGAGAAGTCTATCTATCCCTGCAGATGGAAACTAACATATATCTACAATGTATGCACATAAAATCATAAAAGACATTCATAAACACACACAATACAATATGCAGGAAAAATTGCTCTGTTTGTATTAATCTTAGAATGCTTGTACAAAGGTTACAAAAGATCGGACTGTAATCGATTCTTGACTCTCTTCTATTCTCTTCTCTACACACTGGTTCTAATGAATCTAGATACAAAATATCTTTTTTACAAAAGGAGACTCCTCGAGCTCTTCCCTCCAAGATACCTACTCTCATTAATTTACAATGAATTAAATTCAATGGCTCTCTAGTTTGTATCATTTCTAGATCTTATCAGTTTTTCAACCATTAAAGGAGACTCTATATACTATCTGCACAAAGGCATCTATTTGGCTCTTCTAGCCTTACAAACATTTAATTCAAGTTCAAATTTTAAAATGAGAGGTTTGGTGCCTCTCCCTTCATTGAATGTGCGCTTTGATGTGCTGGCTAGCTGGAACGTTGCTAGGTTGGAGCAATGCTCTTGCATCAATAAACAAAAACAATCATCGATCATTTATCACCGACGTATAATCAACATCAACAAAAAGGGAGAAAGGGCACCGAAAAAAAGAACAAAAAAACACTTCTCAAACTGAAAAGGTCAAAGCAACCGTAGCCTGTTTCTCTGCGTAGATAGTTTGTATTGCTCGGTTATCTCCCATGTTATATTTTGATGGTCCCCATGTTATACCTGTACTTCCACACCAACACTTCCATGTCAGCACTGTATGATAGTTTTGGTCGGCATCAAAACTTTTTCTTAAAGGTACCCACGAAGCAATGCCAAATACAAAACCGTCGACGCCGATGCACTCATTAACTACCAGCAATCATGGATGATTCATGTTGTCCATTTAAAAACCCTTCTTATCCCTGATGCCAATCATACTAGTTTCTTTGAAATGCGAAAAATCTCAGGTAATTTTATGGGACACCTCTAGCTGAGTGAAGGACGAGATCTAGGATTTGTTAGACAAAAATGAACTTCATGTAATCGACACCACGACGTCGTGTGTTGATCGACATTAAAAATTTGAATTCACCAATGAAATATGAAATAACATGCTCCTGTGTCACCAACCTACGTTACATTTAATCCTAAGCATGGTGTGGATTTTGTTATAGATTGTACAAGTCACATTTTTACACTTGAATTTAAAACTCGATGTGACAAGTTAAGTATGTTTTTAAATTTACAAGGTTTGTTCCCAAGCATGGTATTCCATTCGAAAATCACCGATCTCTCAAAAATATGAGGAAGCGAGAGATAGCATCTAAGAGGCTACAACTCATTGTATCACTTGTATTACCAATAATCCCAAGTTATTTCTTGTAAGGAAGAGGTAAGCATTTTTTTATCATTTTCACTTATGATTGTGTCTGATAACGCTCATTGAAGTTGGATTGAAACTCATTATAACATTTTGTGCAAGGAAATGCCTCTGAGAAAGATGATTACCAGATTCTCACCAACAACGCCCAAAATGAAAGAACTGGAGATTGATTGAGGGTCGACACTGACAAATGCAAGGGAGCTTGATTTTGTTTCAAGAATAGAATAAATTATCTGGATTTTGACCAAGAAACAATTACCCAGCCTCTAGCGTTCAGGGACACAGAGGAAATCATTGGATCTAAATTAATTCTCCCACATTATGGGGACCCTTTTAAAACAATTAGTTAGGAACATTACCGAAAGTTTACACCCCACAACAACCCAGACGTCAGAGTATTGGATGACCAAGTTTTCCTGAATATTAGGCGATCATATTTGCACAGGGTGGATTACTAGACCCTAGTTCTTCCCTGCATCAAAAACCTAGGATGGATAATTGACCACGCAAACACAATGAAATGCATAGTCAACAATGAGGAGGGTGAATGAGTTGGTATATTTCTTCCAGTAGAGGTACAAAAATACTACAAACTCAGAGACCCAAAGGAGATAATGAATACAAATTTTATGGTTAGGTTTTATGAGCTTCATGACACCAACCGGCTACTAGCCTAATGGTGGAAAGAGGATAAAAATTTCACAAACAAGAGAAATGGATGGTACAACATGGTAAACCTCATAGAGCCCTATATGTATTTAATGGCTTTAATATTCTGATTATATGGAGAAAAGGACGGCTCAGGCTTGGATTCCCTTAGCATATACCGTGGCGATATCCAAGAGTGGTTTCAATTAGGGAGACATTATTTCCAAACAATTGAGTATCAACATCCTATAGGCCCAGACACCAAAAGAAGGAGAAACATCATTCTTCTGCATGGAATCTTACATGTTGGACATAATCTGTGTGAGAAATGTTTTCGCAGGTATGAATTTAAGTTGGCATGTTTTCGAGTTACATGTGCATGTTTATTTCAAAATTTTGTGGCAGAATAGGTACAAACGATTTTACACCATGATCTATGATGTTTTTATAGCCAAAATGCACTTTACTATATTTAGAAAAGAATGCCCAAGGGTTTGAGCAACAACCAAAAAGATGATATCCAAAGTTGGCCATTGGTATTTTGAAGAAACAAGCACTTACATTAGAGTTTTTGGGGCTATTGGTGCACCACACCTACTTCCCTTTCATGTCTTGGAAAATCTCATATTGGGAGAGATTTGCTACCAGACCATCCTACAAGGCTATAACGCTTTTCTGGTGAAGGATAAGAAGAGGGATTTCATACCCTATTGTTTTCATACTGGGTTTTATATGGTTAAAGACACTGTGTAGGAAAAACAAGAAGGATTGAGTTAGCTTGAGTATCGGTTCCCCACATGCCTTTTTTGTAAGCATGATCCAAAAGGGTTGGTACTCAAGCACACATCGCAGGTATCCTCATGTTGGACATATGATCATGACAGTTTCAAAGATGATATCTTTACCAAGGGCGCCCAATATTTGGAGGAAGTGCTCCATAGAATGACTAACCCTATCATGACCAAGTTCAAGGAAATGATCATGGGTGAACAAGTTCAGAAAATAAAGCACACAACTCAGGAATCCATTTGAATAAGAGAAGAAAACAGAGAAATAGAAGTGGAAAAGAATGGAAAAAGGGGTCGTTGCTACTAGAAGAAGCTGAGAGATATATGGAAACATTGAGGGATGATCCCCCACTTGACCCTATGATAAGACCCTCGATAACTACCCTTCCTGATACAAATGGTTAGGAGGAAGAAATGAATGGATCAAAGACATTTCCACTAGAAGAGAATGTCGCCCAAGAAAACACTAGCCCCATATCATCCTAGGCAAAATCACTGGTGACAACTACAACTCAACAAAGGAAACCGAAGGAATCAAGTGGGATGGGTATACCTAATTTCCTCATAGATTTAATCACCATATATGATGACGAGGGAGGTTCATAAGATTTTCACATAAACCCGATGTTAATCACTCAGGAGGAAGAACCAGGGGAGACATCTTCTCCAACCTTTGATGATTTGGTACTAAATCCTCAAGAAGGTGACCTGGAATTTAGGACCTCTATTGACACTGCATTTATCAATCAACTAGGAACAAAACCTCAAGATGACATCTCTAAGAATGGCATGGTTGCAGTATGACAAGATGATCTGAAAATAGAAGGCTGACTTGTTATTCTATGCAAGCACCCCTACTTCATTAAAATAAACTTTACAGGACCTTGCTTCATGTGTATAAATATGCAATATAACTTTATGTGTTAAGTTCATGCTTCTTCCTTTAAATGTTTATGTATGAGGAAGTGTTCTTTTAAATGGTTAAATATGTACTTCAAATAAATACACAACAAACAATACTTGCAGCAAATAAACCATCAAACACACAACAAGAACAACATGATAAAGGAGTTCACCCCCCTCCGGGCTACATCTCCTTGAGCCTCCATAATGGACTTGGCTCTCTGGGATTAATTAGTCAAAAGTTATTTTACAATATGCTGCTCAAATCCAATGGAAAAACAGATTGTACCATTGAGATTAGAACACATAAAAACCCCAAAAACGACTAATAGAACTCTGAAAACGGATCATGGCTCATCTGGGCATGACCTCTTCTACATGTGGCCATAAGCTTCCCTGAGCTTCTCTTTGGAAAAAACACTTGTAAAAGTCCTCAACAGCCTATGAAACCTGTCCCAATGTGTTCAGATCATATCAATTAGCCAAACATGATTATTCAATCATGGAAAACAAACATAGGCTCACCAAACCATGTCCTCCATCAAAGAGGGCTTCAAGCTCTCTAGAGCTTCCTGGAACTTCAATGGTGAAAAACTTGCATGAAGAGTATTCATATGGATGTGAAAATGGCACCAATGGATCCAGCACATCCAAAAACCCCTAGCTGGTCTTTTACGACACCTCAAACGACCAAACGGTGAACAAGTTAGGCCTCCTCCATTTTCCTCCTTCAAGCTTTGCTGGAATTGGTTCTACAAAACGCACCTCTGTGTGCATGAACCAAGAACACACTACAAAACGTGCGTTAAAATCCAGCACCGAGTGGTTCCAAATAATCGTGCAAACTGTAGGACGGTTAGGGCGCCTCCAGCCCCCAACCGCCTAGCTCTCGGGCATAAGGTCATACGACCTCGGGCTAAAATAGAAAGGGCCAAACGGTTTTACAACCGTGCCAACTATTGAAACCGCGCGCATTATGCATAATGGTAAAACGTTGGTTTAAAAACTCGGCTATGTATTAATCCTGTGCCACATTTAAAATGGTCATATATTAAAACAATACAACCGTGCTATATGGTTTTAAAACCGCGCCGTGGCAAAACATTTGATTTAATATTATATACACCCGCGCATATTTAAATACACGGTTATATATATGGCACCATACGCTTATAGGCGGTCATATGAAACACAACGCGTCCACGGGTTGGGGCTATGCCCCGGCCCGCCCCCCTTTTCGCTCAACATAACATTCAAACATATATATAATATGTCCCGTAATGCGAACAAGGAACAAAGTCGGGAAAGTTGGTTAGCGGAAATGTGTTAAAGCTTACGTAAAGGGGGAGGTCCCGGGGTTGAACCCCGCGGACTCCCATATTTTACACAATCAACCAATGAACCAATAGCCATTAAACGAGTGCCACATGGAAACCCTTGATTGGGCCACGTGGTGCCCTAACATTCGCCCAACTAGATGCCACATGTCGCCATATAACTCTCCCACTGACAACCAATGAAAATGTGCTACGTCACCTACCTGCCACGTCACTGTATGGATGGTACAACCCTGCCACGTCAGTCGATGACATCACCCATGCCACGTGTCACCCTTCTAGTGGTGACATGTGTCACTTCAAGATTGGTCAAACCGTACGCTGAAAAGGCCAAAAATGCATGACATGTGTCATGCCCTGGAGCCACCACGTGTCATGTATGGACCTGCCACGTGTTACCGTACGGACCTACCACATGTCATGTACAGACTGTATGGAAAGGTACATTCAACATCAAAATTTTGCCTGTTTGGCTTGGCGGACAGATCGCGATATCTCCTCCATACAGACTCCGTTTGTGAAAGTAAATATACCGCCGAAATCAGGAAGATGAGACAGATGCAATGGTACCATTTTCATCGCATTCTGAGCACTTTTAAAATTGAGCAAATTTTTCCCCCTGGTCCAGATTTTGATCACACCTTCCCACTAAAAGGCTCTTGGACCCACAAAAGCTTATCTGTCTGATTTCAAGTTATATCAAAATATTGTCGACAATTACCTGAATACTCTGACATGCTGTGCACTGCAACTGGCTATGTCCCTCAACCATTGCTCTCTGGCTGCTGCTGACCCACTGCTCTCTCTGTGCTTGGAAGAATGCCAACCTTCCCACTGAGAATCAAGTTCCTCTTGTGAACTCTTTGACGTCAACAAAATCAGCTCTCCAATGGCTGCAAAAACTTCCTGCGACATCTTGTCACAAGTCAAGAAAACATCAATCTTGAAAACAAAGCATACAAGATTGAAAATGATGCCAACAAAATCTTTTGTTCTTCAAACAAACTGTCGCATCTTGTACTTTATCAAAGCACATGGCGTTTTCAAAATCAACTTTCAAGTCAATAAAC
>JZKD02S0440661.1:738329-758388 GCA_000966675.3 Picea glauca | reverse complement strand
AAACCTGTCCCAATGTGTTCAGAGCATATCAATTAGCCAAAAATGATTATTCAATCATGGAAAACAAACATAGGCTCACCAAACCATGTCCTCCATCAAAGAGGGCTTCAAGCTCTCTAGAGCTTCATGGAACTTAAATGGTGAAAAACTTGCATGAAGAGTCTTCAAATGGCTGTGAAAATGGCACCAATGGATCCAGCACGTCCAAAAACCCCTAGCTGGTCTTTTACGGCACCTCAATCGGCCAAACGATGAAGAAGTTAGGCCTCCTCCATTTTACTCCTTCAAGCTTTGCTGGAACTGGTTCTACAAAACGCACCTCTGTGTGCATGAACCAAGAACACGCTCCAAAACATGCGTTAAAACCCAGCACCAAGCGGTTCCGAATAACCATGCAAACTATAGGATGGTTAGGGCGCCTCCAGCCCCCAACCGCTTAGCTCTCAGGCATATGGTCATACGACCTCGGGCTAAAATAGAAAGGGCCAAACGGTTTTACAACCGTGCCAACTGTTGAAACCGCGCGCATTATGCATAATGGTAAAACATTGGTTTAAAAACCCGGCTATGTATTAATCCCGTGCCACATTTAAAATGGTCATATATTAAAACCATACAACCGTGCTATATGGTTTTAAAACCGTGCCGTGGCAAAACATTTGATTTAATATTATATACACCCGTGCATATTTAAATACACGGTTATATATATGGCACCCCGTGCTTATAGGCAGTCATATGAAACACAACGCGTCCACGGGTCGGGGCTATGCCCCGGCCCGCCCCCCTTTCCGCTCAACATAACATTCAAACATATATATAATATGTCCTGTAATGCAAACAAGGAACAAAGTCGGGTAAGTTGGTTAGCGGAAATGTGTTAAAGCTTACGTAAAGGGGGAGGTCCCAGGGTCGAACCCTGCAGACTCCCATATTTTACACAATCAACCAATGAACCAATAGCCATTAAACAGGTGCCATGTGGCAACCCTTGATTGGGCCACGTGGCACCCTAACATTCACCCAACTAGATGCCACATGTCGCCATATAACTCGCCCACTGACAACCAATGAAAATGTGCCACATCAACCAATGAAAATGTGCCATGTCACCTACCTGCCACGTCACTGTATGGATGGTACGACCCTACCACGTCAGCCGATGATGTCACCAGTGCCACGTGTCACCCTTCCAGTGGTGACACGTGTCACTTCAAGATTGGTCAAATCGTACGCTGAAAAGGCCAAAAATGCATGAAATGTATCACACCCTGGAGCCGCCATGTGTCCTGTATGGACTGACATGTGTCACTGTACGGACCTTCCACGTGTCCTATACGAACTGTACGGACAGGTACAGTCAGCATCAAAATTTTGCCTGTTTGGCTTGGCGGACAGATCGCGATATCTCCTCCATACGGACTCCGTTTGCGAAAGTAAATATACCGCTAGAATCACGAAGACTAGACGGACACAATGGCACTGTTTTCATCGCATTCTGAGCACTTTGAAAATTGAGCAAATTTTGCCCCCTGGTCCAGATTTTGATCACGAGAAGAAGGAATGGGGTAGCCATAAATCAGTATCCAAACGGCCTAACTCTCAGCTAATACTGATCCTTTGCCCACTTCTCCATCTAAGGAAAAGACTTCGTCAACTGATGAGGACCAACAGAAAGCTAAGTCACCAGGACGCACAATAATCTCCTCTTCTAGGAATATGGGAGGACCAAGCCTTGAAACAAAACAATCACTTAGACCATTATTACCACAGAAATCGATGATTGAGGAAGAGGGAGGTCAAGTGCCCACCCTTGGAAGAGATAAATAACCTACCATGGAACACCTCTATATGGTGGGAAGCCTAGGAAATACTTTGTCATGGGGAGATCAATAGATTCCTAAACTAGTAGAAGAAGTCACCGATATACAAACAATTTATTATGATGGGAAAAGGAAGGTCGTGATGAGAAGAACAATCAAGAAAAGGAAGCTCACGCTCGATAGAACCATTTTCATAACCACAAAAGAGATGTTATTCGACATAGAAAATACCAAAATGATTGATCTAATCAAATCAGAGATGGCCATAACTGATGCCACATTAGACATGGAAAAAAGGGATGAAAGGGAGGTAGCTTATATGAATAAAGAGTTGGACCACCTGCAATATCAAGCTGAGTATTACCAAAATTCGACACAAGCGATGGTACTCTTTAGGAGTGAGTTCTGAGAGATGTATGCACAATTAAAAAGGGAGAGAGACCTCTTCACCACCTGCATAGATGATTTCCAAGAAGTTACCCTTATGGGGATATCAACCTGCAAATACATGCAATGGTGGTGAGAAGGAACATCAAGCCTCGAAAGGGATCGAATACATCAACGAAGTACTTAAGGTCCAAGATACAAAAGAACATGGCATCCAAGTGCTGATGGAAAACAACATCGCATGAATATGGAAGGAAATTGAACATTGGGTATACATGGTCCAGGAACCCTAACAAAAAATGTAGGAAAGATGGGAATAGTGTGAGAAACGTTGGGTCAAAGTCAACCAAGAAATGAGGGATATTTACTTTCCATAGTTTGGCCAATCGAAGGATTTCACCGATTTGCATGACATAGTTAAATGACATGCATAGCGAGACCGAGTATGCAAAACAAATATTTTGCAGGTTTCAAGCATGATCCCGATCCAAGTGAAGAAGTTCATGGATTCTTCAATTAAATATTTTACAGTATTACAACCCATGAGTGTCAAACTAATCAAATAAAAAGAACGAGCAGTTGAGATAAAGGAGGTCCTCTTCACTCCGATGGATCAACACAGGTTCCCTTATGCAAATACATGTGAAGATATCTTCTGCAAATGGTCAGAGTACAAGAGGAACAATCTACTTCATTAAAATGATGAGATGATCTAAAGGAAACTAAATAGAACAAATAGATAAATTTTTCCACGTTTCATTTTCTTTACTTAACACAACTTTAGTAAATATTTTTAGTAGAGCTATTTTCATAAATAAGAGAATTGACCTTGTGTTAAAGGGTCGATGGTTTTGAAGAGAAAGACTTTTTCTGGAATATTGTAAGAGAATTATTTATGTGCAAGTTATTTTAATTTAGAAGTTATGTTTAGAACCAAAGACACTTCTTTCATATGAGGCATGAATGTGATTGGACCGAGGGGCATTATCTCTGTCTTTGAATTCAATATTTGTTGTTGTATTGAGTAAGAGTTGTTGTATATGTTATTTAATTTATCTTATAATTCTACGACAATTCTTTTATTATAATTGATGAACAAAAATCGATTGTGTTAATATGTGATTGATAATAGAGCATTGAAAATTAGTTTTTCCTACACTAATTTCCCGTCACGTATAAATTTTCTTTCTGTAACCATTATCTCAGATGATCTTGAATGTCTACAAGTCAAAATGGTATTATTTCTAGCTTGAAGTAGTTTATATCCTCATTTTCTGCATGATAAGGTATAAATATTATCCCAAAACCCAACTTTCTCCAATATATCTTAACTTCCCTCTGTCATTTAGTTTAAGATCCACCTTTCATTTTCACAAATGTTAGAAAAAAAAACAAAAGAGAACTGCATAGCTCGAGGAAAGGTTTTAGAGAAAGACATATCTATATGTCATGATTAAAGCCCATCGATAAATCTGGCCAAATCACAAATTTGAAGAACCATACCACTCAGTAAATGCTTACGAGTCTAATTGGGCCACTTAAGCGGGTTTGGTTCCTACTGTTGAGTCAAAGGGATCTCAAACCTCTCAACATAATTGGCTTTAGAAGGAGGGCTTGAAAAAATGCAATGCTGACAATATATTTGATATTATATTTTTCAAAGCCTATAGATTCAAAATAGACCAGATGCATGGCTATTCATTGTTAAGACAACCCACATACAAAGAGTATTCCCACTATGAGTAAATCACCTCAACACAAAGAGGAAGAATTATCGTACCCTAAAATACCTTACACTCTTCCCCACGAAGAGTTAAATAATTTCATAAGAATCACTGGAGATTATGCTTGATAGATTAGAGTAGTACCTTTAGCTCCTTTACTTCCTCAAAGAAAAAAAATAAGAAGACTAGTTTTTGACACCCCTTATCAGGTATTCGTTCACATGGTAGAAGACTTGATATAATTTTCCCTCACAAATATCGAACAACCCCTTGGTCTAATACCCGAAACACCAGTTGTCACGCCACCAACCAGTAACTACTCTGAACTTGACAATATTGAATCTGAAGAGGAAGGGTCCAACTCTAATTGCTCAGGTTCCAAATCAGAAGACATGGGGGATAATAATGATAACTACAGATAAGGAGGAGATCAACCACGATATAACCAAACATGGTTGGAAAGAGATTCTATAGAGATTCTAGGACAGATGCATAACCTACTCAAACATCTAGAAAAAATACTTCCCAAATTTGACCTTGAAATCTCTGGATTGCCTAAAGACCATATTAAGAAGTTCATATTATCCATAAGGTTGATGAATGTACAGAATATGTGGTGTGTATATTGTTCCCTTATACCTTTTAAAATCCATCTTCAACCTGGTATTTCAACCTACCAATTGGGTCCATAATGAGTTGGACAAAGTTTCAAAAGGATTTTTTGGACAAATTTGCAGAAGAGACTACTACAAGAGCTTTAATGGATGAACTTTTCTTCGCCACTATGAATCCAAAATAAAAGGTCAAAGATTTCAACCAAAGGTTCACCACCATTTTGAACAAATTTAAACCTGAGGCTAGACCCACTCTAGAGCTACAGATTGAAGTATATGCTAATTCTCTCCTAGCTTCTATTTCCATGTTCGTAAAAAGGGCCGCCAAGAATACTCTAGTTGAAAATTTCGAAGAAGATAAAATGATTGAGTTCCAAATGAAAGGATGCAAAGAAGGTCATATATCAATAATAAAAAAGGAAACCCAACCTCCACCCAACAGGGGACTTTTGTTGACTAGACCCCCAGGAAAAAAAATAGAACAAGGTCACGAAAAAGAGGGAGGTGACATAGAAAAACTGTAATGGATGATCAAAAACCTTTCCAACGAGATCGTAGATATGAAGAGGATTGTTGGGGAAGGAAACCAAAATAAAATACCTTATAAAATCTTTTTCAAAATAAACCCACCTTTCAAAGCTATAGAACCTCCCCCAACCAACCTAAATGTTGACTTAGGGAATGTAGCATATGAATCCTTCTGTACATATCATCAAGAAAAACATTCAAAAAGGGATTTCCCTCAATGGTTGTATGCTATAAATCTAATGGATAATCGATTCCTGGATGAATGTTCTCTAACTGAACAACCCAGTGGCTCGGAAATAAATTTCTAATTAGGAAATTCATGAACCACTTAAAGACACAACCATGATGTTATGGGATTCCAACCAACCGATACCTTTCAACAACACCACTGAGGTGCATAGACCCTCGCCGAGATTCTATATGTACAAATGTGAAGTACAAGTCAACCTATCCAAAGTAACCCCATCGCTACTCAATCATCTTTAGGGAATCAAGCAACATGTCACCCCAAACCACTATTTAATTCCCAAATAAACCCCACAAACATAGACACACGAGAAATTCCTAAGCTAGACTACAATGTGGTAGAAGACTTGAAGAAGATGAAATCTAATGTGTCTGTCATGGACATGTGTAGGATCCCTCAACAAAAGGTTTTTTGTTGTAGGCTTTAAAATTAATAGATACCTCGATGACAAGCATTGATGAAGGTGACATTCCATCTCCCACTGACTTAAAAAATAAGTCGAGTGTGAATGATTGTTATTTAGAAAAAAGAGGAAGGTATTTTGTTCCTCCTTTCCTCTTGATGTTTGAAGTTTAAAAAAAAATCTACATAATTTCCTAGTCGATTCAGGGGCATAATCAAATATCATGTCATTGCCAATATAAAATAAATTGGACACAACCCTGGTCAAAAGTAATAAACATGTTATACAACTAGATAGGAATTAGGTAAAGGTCATTGGGGAAATAAAATATGTCATGATCAGAATTGTTACACACCCCAAATTTGTTCGAGTAATTGACATAATCATGGTAGACATCCCAGAGGCTTATGGAATGCTACTTAGCTGATACTAGTATGAGAAATTAAACAAATACTTTAGTACCATCTAGACTAAACTATGGTTTCCATTGAAAGTAAATCCAAACATGTTTAGGATCGACAAAGAAAGATACCTCAAACATATTGTCACTTAGTTAGAGACACCAAATGAACCCTCATCAACAGAGTTCCCTATGTTAGGAAACTACTCTTCTGATTCCAATTTTGGTAATTTATCCCCTCACATGTATGATATACCTTCCACACAAAAATACGAATGATATTTCAAATACACTTACTAGCGGACATAGAGGAAATCATCCTCTATTAGGATTCTCCGATAGGTGTAGAGGATAAGGAGGTTGAAATTGTAAAAATAGCTAGACATGAAGAAGTCATAAATTTTCCTCCCGAAATTTGGATGTTGTACTTAGATGGATCTAAATCGCAAGAGGGTTCGGGAGCAGGATGCATCCTCATTGAACCAAAGGCGAAACAAATTTTCCTATCCTGTAGATTATAATTCGAATGCACCGATAACATTGCTGAATATGAAGCTCTAGTCCATGGACAAAAGAAAGCCATTGACTTAAACATCAAAGAATTGAAAGTCTTTGGAGATTATGAAATTATCGTCAGGAAAGTGAAGAATACCATCCATTTCAATTCACCTCACTTAATGAATTATTAGCAAGAGGTGCACATACTAACAGACAATTATGAGGCCTTCAACATTAACGTTGTTCCCAGGACAAAAAATACCCTTGCTGATGCTCTAGCCACTACAACCTAAATATTATCTCCTTTAGAATATTATGAAGCCTCAAGGTTTGCAGTAGAACTTCTCTACAAATTGTCAATACCTAACAACATTTCTAACTGGAAAGTCTTTGAAGGGGATGGAAAAATTGTATATTTCATGACTAATCAGGATAATTTTAAGGATTTGGCCATTGATGATGAAGCATTCCAAGAACTACTCACATAATCAGATCTTCACGAACAAAAGAAGGGAAAAAGATCACTCTGATAACAAACCCAAATTTCACACGATACTGAAAGGAGTGGCTAATCTGGAGAACCTTTTCGACTTGAGGGAAATCTTCTAAGGGCCAAAGAATAAAAAAAATAGGGAGATCATGCCCTATATACGAAACTATAAAACTAGATACCCATGAGAATCCCAAGAATGTCAATTTAGGTAAGACATTGTCTAAAGAAGACAAAAAATCTTATCTTAAACTATTTAAATAATATCGAGATGTCTTTTATTAGTCCTACTGAGAATTGAAAACATATGATACTCACATTATCCAACACATGATCCTATTAAAATATGGAGTAAAAAATTTCCAACAAAATCTTAGGAAGTACCACCCATCTCTAGAACCTCTAATGTATCAAGAGCTAAAGAAATTTTTAGATGCCAATATTATCTTTCAGGTTAGACACTCTACATGGTTAGCCAATTTGGTGCATGTCAGAAAGAGTTATGGGAATATCCATCTATGTTTCAATTTCATAAACCTTAACAAAACATCAGAAAAATAGAACTACCCAGTCCCACCCATGGAGCAACTCCTACAAACAATATCTGACTCTAAATTTTTTTCCCTCCTAGACGGTTTCTCAATATATAACCAGGTTCTAGTTTCAGAAGAAGATCAATTAAAAACTACCTTCCAAGCCAAGTGGGGAACCTTTGATTATAAAAGAATTCCCTTTTGTTTGATTAATGTAGGGGAAGTCTTCTAGGGGGACATGAATGTATCTTTTTAGGGATTGATTAACAAGTGTGTGGTAGTCTATTTAGATGACGTAATGGTATACTCAAAAAATAAGGAGGACCACATTCAACATTTGACTCAGATCTTTGAAAGGTGTAGGAAGTATGGAATATCTTTAAAACCTATGAAAACCATATTTGGCGTAGAGGAACAAAAAGTATTAGGTCATATTATATCTCAAGGATGAATTAGAATTATCCCTGAGCGGATAAAAGAGATAGCTCAACTCCCCTTACCTCACAATACAAAGGCCATGCAATATTTCTTTGGGAAGATCAAATTTTTGAGAAAATTTGATCTGATTAATGTAGAAGACTATGGTTGGTAAAATGAGTTGTCATTATCGTGTATTGAAGCTTTATGTTTTCCTCCTAAGAAAGAATCCTGGTACAAAAACTTGTCTTATATACTACATCATGGAACTTGTCCAGAAAACCTAAACCCTAGAGAAAGGAGAGCTCTCAGGTTAAAATCCACTCAATATCGCCTCATAATTCTATGCTTTTCCATGTAAATTATGATGGAGTACTCCTTATATGTATTGAACATGATAATGTAGAAAGGGTACTGAGAGAAATCCATGATAACCCAGTGGGTGGGAATTTTGTAGGAGAAACCACGACTTAAAAAATATTAAGGGCTGGTTATTATTGGCCTACTCTATTCAGGGACGCTCATGCATATGCCAGGAAATGTAAATATTGTCAAGTAAGTGATGATAGACAAAAGAGGGTAGCCATTCCAATCCATTTGGTGACGATATCCAGACCATTCAAACAATGGGGAATAGACGACATAGGATAAATTACTCCCAATTCTTCGAAACAACATAAATATATCTTGAATGATACATATTATTTTGTGACATGGATGAAGGCTATCCCTCTCACGCACATTAATAAAAATGTAGTAATCCAATTTTTAGAAAAACAACTAATAACAAGGTTTGGGATACCCTATGTTCTCATTTTTGACAATGCTACCTACTTTTCTTCCACACTATTGACATAATTCACCCTTGATAAGGGGATCATAATAAGATATTCTAAAAACTACTATCTATAAGGGAATGGGGTAGCAGAGTCAACCAATAAAAACCTAGTGAGGATTTAAAAAAAAATAGTTGTTGAAAATCAGAGGAATTGGCATAATTTACTTCATAATTCCCTATGGGCCAATAGAGTAACTCCTAAAGAAGCCATAGGAAACTCTCTATACTTTCTAGTATATGGAAAATAAGCTATTCTCCCAAATGGATTATATCTTCCATATTTACAACTTTCTCATGAATAAAGAGGTCAACCCTCATCCACTATTCAACAAAGGATTGATATCCTTCTCATGCTAGATGAAGAAAGGGAAAATGATAAAGTTAAGTTCATCGCTCATCAAAAGGGACTTAAAATATGGTTCGAAAAACATAAGGCCAAGGAGAAAAAATTTGAAGTAGGGGACCTAGTCTTGAAGTGGGATAAAGAAAACGAGCTCAAAGGAAAACACTTAAATTTCCAAAATCTCTGGCTTGAACCTTTTTAGGTGGTCGAGGAGATCAGGGCAGGAACATACCAGTTGTAGAATTTGAGGGGGGAATTTGAAACCCTCGCGGTGAATGGACAAGCCTTAAAACAATATTTTTCTTTAAAAGAAAAAATCTTTTGATGCTTTGTTTGAGTTATTGTTTCATCTTCATCATACATTTTGATTAGAACAATTGTGTGTGTTTAAGGGAAGATCATTTTTGATCCCCTTTTTTTATTCTTTCTTTTTGCTTGTTATTTTATTATTTTATTAAGTGTGTTTCATAAAGGAATGGTTGACTTTAATGTTTTCTTGGGAGGATACAGTGAATCAGAATCTGCTCCTAACCTACACTTACATGCAAAATAAGAGACGCTGAGCAGACACAAATTTTCAAAATCATGTTTTATCTTTGTAAGCATACTACCTGGGAAAGTGATGAAATATCTACCTAGTGGCTTGGTAAAGCTGAAAGGAAGGATGACCAGATGGAAAGAATCACATGTACCTCTAAGGCAGAGCTAGGGAAAACTCCACCCTAACAGTTTCACCTTTTCAAAAAAAAAAATATCCTCCTCTCCAACTCGCTCTTGGTATTTATGCCATAAAACGATGATCCATATTAAAGGGAAAAATAAAGGGAGCACAAATTTTGAGAGGGTATGCAGATAAATCCACCGGGGATATGGATGCTCGCTGGAAGCAGAGAAAAGTCTATGACGTCGGGACGACTCCGTCGGGCTATGGACGTTCGCTGGTAGCAGATGAACATCATAGGAAAGGAATGATAGATAATGGCCTTACGCCAATGGATTCCCTACCCAGCTCTTGTCTAGGAAGGACATGGATTGCGGTTAAAAGGAAAGGAGATGGAAAATATAAAACCCATAGGAGGATCCATATTCATGAAACCAGGAAGTTGTGTACACATTGATGGAAAATGTTATGTTGAAAATGATAGGATAAAACCAGACGGTTTCTCAACCAATTTTCACAAGCTAGGAATGAGGGAAGGAGAAAAGTTTATGTTTTCGCCCAGAGAATCGCCATTTTTTGAGAACTTGACACACCCTAAAAGTATTTTTGAAATTTTTTCTTTTGGGTACCACTTTGTCATTTATGAATTGAGTCAGTTTTGTAGGGATCAATGGATTTTTCTGTTGTTGCATTTTATCATCGATCACATTTGGTTTGGTTTGAATTTTGTTGAGATATTGATATTTTTCTCTAAGTAAACATTGCATGAGACTAAGTACACACAACTTAACATTTGTTTTATAAAAGAGCCATGCACCAATCAACGATTTTGGTCTGCGAAAATAGTTAATTAAAAATCGTCGATGTATCGTTGACATCGGCAAAATCTGAAAGAAAATATTGCAACATAAACAACAACAATTGTCAATCACCAATCGTCGATGTATCATATTCATCGAAGAAAAGGGAGAAAGGGCGTGGTAGCCAGAAACATATGTCTAAGTAAAATCACCGACTCTGAAAAAAAAGAAAAACATAATGCTTCTCACATCGAAAAGGTCAAATCAAACGTCAGATGTTTCGACACATAGATAGTCCGTATTGCTTGGTTATCTCCCACATCATCTTTTGATGTTCCCCATGTTATACCAGTACTTCAACACAAACACTTCCATGTCAGCACTATATAGAATTTTGGTTCGGCATCAAAACTTTTTCCTAAAGGTACACACGAAGCAATGTCAAAGAAAAATCATCGACGTCGATGCACTCATTAACTATAGGAAATCTTGGCTGGTTTTCCTTGTCCATTTAAATACCTTTCTTATCCCCGATGTCGATCATACTATTTCTTTTGAAATGAAAAAAATATTGGGTAATTTGATGGGACACCTCTAGTTGAGTGAAGGACGAGATCTGTGATTTTTTAGAAAAAAAATAACTTGGTGTAATTGATACCATGATGCCACACATTGATTGACATTAAAAAATTGAATTCGTCTAATGAACTTTGAAATAAAATGTTCCTTTGCTACCAAATCTCATTACATTTAATCCTAAGCATGGTGTGTATTCTATTATAGACTGTACAGGTCACATTTGTACTCCTAAATTGATCCAGGTGGATATTGATGGCCACCCACCTTTTCCAGCTGGCTCAAAACAACTTTCTAGCAATTTTTATAATTTACTATTTTTAGCAGTTTTTCGGGTCCTGAACTTCCAGAGCCATTTTGAGGCCCTAAATGATGTTTTTTGGGGTATGTTGCAATCACACATTTTTTATGTAACTATTGTATTCCTCAAATAGATCTTTCCAATGGGCTATCATATGCCTGAAACGAAGATCGTATGAAAAAGTTACGACCCCGGGAAGTTGATGTACTGACTTACCCAAATAGGGTCCACATGACTTTTGGCGCTTCATTTCCTAGGGTTAGGTTTTTGGATGTTTAGGGTTTTTGAAACTCCTGTTTATTGTAAAAAGGCCTTGAGAGCCTCATTGTAATCATCTTCTTGTGAATGGGCACAGTTGTCACATCTCTTCTCAGAGATAAGCCGCCACCATTCCAGCAAGCTTGTTTTTTGCTGCATTTTACAGTTTTAGCTTATTTCCTTATTGAATAGAAAACCAGTTTTACTGTATCTGTGTTATTCTATGTTAATCATTTGGTAATAATCTGTAGTCATTTCATTCTTCTCATAAAATCCGGATCATGAATTTAAGACGCGATGCAAAAAGGTAAGTATGTTTTTAAATTTATAAGGTTTGTGCCCAAGCATGGTATTCCGTTTGCAAATCACTGATATCCTAAGAAGACAAGGAAGTGAGAGAGAGCATCAAAGAGGCTACAACTCATTTTATCACTTATATTACGAGTAAGCCTAGGTTATTTCTTGCAAGGAAGAGGTAAGCATTGTTTTTATCGTTTGCACTTACGATTGTGTCTAATAACACTTGTCAAAGTTGGCTTGCAACTCATTATAACATTTTGTGTAGGGAAATGCCTCCGTGAAAGCCGACGACTATGCACTCAGAAAGAACACCCAAAATGAAAGAAATGGAGATCGACAAAGGGTTGACACCAACGACCACAAGGGAGCTTGATTTTGTTTCAAAAACATAATCAGTTATCCAGACTTTGACCAAGAAACAATTTACCCAACCTCCAACATTTAGGGACACAGAGGCAAGCACTGGATCTAAAGTAATGCTCCCACATTGGGGGGACATTTAAAAAAAAATCATTCAGGAATATTACCTGGATTTACACGCCACAAAAACCCAGACGGAAGAGTATTGGATGACCAAGTTTTCCCAAAAATTAGGCAATTATATCTGCATAGGGTGGCTTGCTGGACCCTAGTTCTGTCCTGCATCAAAACCCTAGGATGGATAATTGACCATGCAGCCATGATGAAATGCATGATCAAAAATGAGGAGGGTGAATGTGTTGGTATCTTTATTATAGTAGAGGTACAAAAATGCTACAGACTCAGAGACCCAGAGGAGAGACTGAATACATATTTTGTGGTCAGGTTTTATGAGCTTCATGAAACCAGTCGATTACTAGCCTCGGTGTGGAAATATGATAAAATTTTCACAAATAGGAGCAATGGATGGTACAACATGGTAAAACTCAGAGATCCCTATTTGTATTTAATGACTTTAATATACCGATTGTATGGAGAAAAGGACTGCTCAAAGTTTTTATAGGATTGGATTCCCTTAGCATATATCGTGGTGATCTCCAGGAGTAGTTTCAATTGGGGATCCATTATTTCCAAATAGATGAGTATCAACATCCTACAGGCTCAGACATCAAAAGAAGAGAAAAATCAATCTTCTACATGGAATCTTACCTATTGAACATAATCTGCATGAGAAACATTTTCATAGGTATGAATTTAAGTTGGCATGTTGTCGAGTTACCTGTGCATGTTTATTTTAGCATTTTGTGGGAGAATAGGTAAAAAAATATTTTATTCCATGATCTGTGATGATTTTATAGCCAGAATACACTTTATTATATTTATAAAAGAATTCCCAAGGATTTCAGCGACAACCAAAAAGATGATATCCAAAGTTGCTCGCTAGTATTTCAAAGAGACAAGCACTTACATCAGAGTGTTCGAGGCTATCGGTGCACCACACCTACTTCCCGTTCATGTCCCATACCATCTCATATTGGGAGATATTTGTTACTAGACCATCCTACAAGGCTATAATGCTTCTCTGGTGAAGGATAAGAAGAGTGATTTCATACCCTATTGTTTTCATATTAGGTTTTATATGGTTAAAGACATTGCGCAGGAAAAACAAGAAGGATTGAGTAAGATTTAGTATTGATTCCCCACAAGCTGTTTTGTCAAGCATGATCCAAAACGGTTGTTACTTTACCACGTGTCCCAGGTATCCCCATGTTAACCATATGATCATGACAGTTTCAAAGATGATATCTTTACGAAGGGCACCCAATATTGGGAGGGAGTGCTCCATAGAAGGTATAAACCTATTATGACCAAGTTCAAGGCAATTACCATGGATTAATAAGTTGATACAATAGAGAAGACATCTCAGGAAACCATCAGAATAAGAGAATCAAACAGAGAAAAGGAAGTGGAAAAAACATGGAAAAGGGGGTCGTTGCTACTGGAAGAAGCTGAGAGAGCTATGCAAAGATTGAGGGATGATCCCCCAATTGAGCTTGTGATAAGACTCTCAAGAATTTCCCTGGCCGATACAAATGAGTAGGAGGTATATCTAAATGGCTCAAAGACAGTTCCACCAGAAGATATTGTCACCCAAGAAAACACTATCCTCATATCATCCCAGGCAAAATCACCGGTGACAACTACAACTCAGTAAAGGGAAGCACATACATCAAGAAGGATGGATATGCCTACTTTACTCATAGATTTAATCACCATATATGATGATGAGGAAGGTTCAAAATCTTCACACATAACCTCGATGCTAATCACTTAGGAGGAAGAACCAGGGGAGACATCTGCTCCAACATCCGATGATTTGGTCCTAAATACCCAATAAGGTGACCTAGAAGCTATGACCACTCTTGACATTGTATTTATCAATCAAATGTGAACACAACCTCATGATGAAAAATTTAAGAATGACATGGTTGCAGGAGGAAAAGTAGAAGGAATGGGGAAGATAGAAATCAGTATCCCAACGGTCGAACTCTCAGCCAATATTGATCCTCTACTCACTTCTCCATCTAAGGAAAAGACTCCATTAAATAATGAGGACCAATAGAATTTTGAGTCACCAGGATGCACAATACGCTCCCTTGCTAGGGAGATGGGTGGACCAAGCCTTGAAACAAAAAAAGCACCAACACCATTATAACCACAGAAACCGTTGACTAAGGAAGAGGGAGGTCAAGTGCCCACCCTCGGAAAAGATAGAGAACCTACCATGGAACACCACTATATGGTGGGAATCCTAGGAAATACTCTATCCTGGGGAGATCAACATATTCTTGAACCAGTAGGCGAAGTTGCCAATATATAGGAAATTGCTTATGATAGGAAAAGGAAGGTTGTGATGAGAAGAACAATCAAGAAGAGGAATATCTTTCTCGATAGCACCATGTTCATAACCACATAAGAGACATTATTCGACACAGAAAATACTAGGATGACTGAGCTAATCAGAGCAAGGATGGACATCACCGATGCCACATTAGAGAGGGAAACAATGGATGAAAGGGAGGTAGCTTCCATGAAGAAAGAGTTGGAACACCTGTGACATCAAGCTGAGTATTACAAAAAATTGACACAGGTGGTGGTACTCCTGAATAGTGAGTTCTGAGATATTTATGCACAATTCAAAAGGGAGAGAGACCTCTTCACCACCTGCATAGCTGATTTCCAAGAAGATACCCTTATGGGGATAAAAACCTGCAAAGACATGAAACAATGGTATGGGAAGGCACATAAAGCCTTGAGAAAAATTGACTACATCAATGAAGTACAAAAGGTATGAGATACAAAATAACATGGCATCCAAGTGCTGTTGGACAACACCATCACCCGAATACGAAAGGAAATTGAAAAGTGGGTATACATTGTTCATGAACCCTAGCAGAAAATGCAGGAAAGATGGGAACAATGTGAGAAAAGTTGGGAAAAAATCAACCAGGAAATGAGGGATATTGACTTGCCAAAGTTTGTCCCACTAGAGGATTTCATTGATTTACGTGACATCATCAGAGCATGAGAAGAACAATCCACTTCAGTAAAATAATGAGATGATATAAAGGAAACGAAACAGAACAAATAGATGAAGTATTCCATGTGTCGCTTTATTTACTTAACAGAATTTTAGTAGCTATTTTTAGTAGATTTATTTTCATAAATAAGAGAATCGACCTTGTGTTAAAGGGTCGATGGTTTTGAAGAGAAAATATTTTTCTATAATATTGTAAGAGAATTATTTTTGTGCAAGTTATTTTAATTTAGAAGTTATTTTTAGAACCAAAGACACTTCTTTCATATGAGGCGTGAGTGTGATTGGACCGAGGGGGATTATCTCTAACTTCAAATTCAATATTTGTTGTTGTATTGAGTAAGAGTTGTTGTATCTCTTATTTAAGTTATCTTATAATGCTACGACAGTTCTTTTATTCTAATTGATGAATAGAAATCGATTGTGTTAATATATGATTGATAGTAGAGCATTGAAAATTACTTTTTCCTACACTAATTTTCTGTCACGTATATATTTTCTTTCTGTAATCATTATCTCAGACAATGTTGAATGTCTACAAGTCAAAATGGTATTATTTCTATCTTGAAGTAGTTTATATCCTCATTGTTTGCATGCCGAGGTATACAGGTTATCCAAAAATCCAACTTTCTCCAATATATCTTAACTTCCCTCTATCATTTAGTTTAAGCTCCACCTTTCATTTTCACAAATGTTAGAAAAGAACAAAAAGAGAACTGCATAGCTTGAGGAAAGGTTTCACATAAAGACATATCTATTAGTCACAATTAAATCCCATTGATAAATCCAACCAGATCACAAATATGGAGAACCATACCACTCTTCAAACGCTTACGAGTCTAATTGGGCCTCTTAAGCGGGTTTGGTTCCTGGGGTGTGTAGCAATTATGATCATGACATATTTCAGTTCCCCAATGACCTTTACCCGAGTCCTATCTAGTTGTATAATTTGTTTATCACTTTTGAACGAGGTTGTGTTCAATTTATTGTAGATTGACAATGGCATGACATTTGAATATACCCCTAAATCAACCAGGAAATTAGGTATATTTCTATTAAAAACCTCAAACATCAAGAGGAAAGGAGGAACACAAGGCCTTCCTCTTTTTTCTAAAGAAAAAACATTCATAGTCGACTTATTTGTTAATTCCATGGGATATGAGATGTCACCTTGGTCAATTCTTTTCATAGGGGTTTCTATAAATTTTAAAACTTGTAACAAAAAATCAATTTTTTGAGGAATCATACACATGTCCAATTCTTCAATACAATACTTAAGTCAACCAGTTACTTGCAATGGTGAAGACATCAACAATGTTCAACTAAGGAACAAGTGATGGCAACAAAGTTTTTCAGGGTATGGGACATATGTTTATCATAATGGAAAGGTACAACATTGGCTCAAGTAGGTACATGTGCGCTATGCATCCTAGGAGGAATACAATTTACTACCGATAACATGAAAGGTATAGGTAAAAAAAGAGTGCGTGCGGGATCCAAGAGTGCGTGAATGATGTACATTTCGAATCATGGAGAGAATGGCCGAGTGGATGAATGGATGAGTGAGTGAATGGCTCCGTGAGTGGGAAACAAACTAATTTCCCCCACACTTCTTTGCATGTGCCCTTGATGAAACATGGCTCTCAAGGAGCTCGTTTCTCTCCACTTGGGATTCATCCTCTTTCCCATAAGAACTTACTATAAAATAATTATCCTCACCATGTATTTAGTAATAATATTATAATATTCCTTTGGAAACAATCCCTCTATCTTAGCCCCCTTTTCTAGGATCTTAGCCCCTCCCTTTCCCTTCCTAGTGGAGTTTAGTCCTCCATACTCTTTTATCGTGGTTGGTCTACATGCAACAATTTGTTTTATTAATCATATGAGTGTTTACATATACAAAAATAGGCTAAATGGACTTTAACATATAGGCTCTCTAGCCTAATAATCACATAAGCCTTATGGCCTATAATAACCTGGCTCACCAGCCTATGAAACATATTCACATTCACATTTAAAACTAGGGCTTGGTCTTGGGGTATTACAATCCCATCCCCTTATTTATGCACTATCCTCAATGCATTAGATACCATGAACAATACAAAATTGTTCAAAAATGTCCAAGCTTTTGCTATTGGAAGCTTGTTATCCACCTAGTGATTTACTTTGAAGCACCATTTCATGTATTGATACTGTAGCTGAAAATCATTTTCTCTATTCCATAGAGCTTCTTTAGGAAAGAATTCAGCTCACTGTTCCATTTGACATACCCTCTTTATGAAAACTTCCATGCCATAATCACTCATGAGTTGCCTCTTCCTTGTTTCACTCACCCTTCTAGGCTCATGCAATCCCTTCATTTCTACACAGTCCTTAGGAAATCCATCTTGCCAAGGATTTCACACACAAGGAGAGCGCCAACTCATTATTAGAACCCCACCAAGTTTCTACATTTGTATGGCTCCAGTGTCTTCAACAATATTTGTTCTTTCCAATCATTCCAACTTTAATCAAGATTATTTCATTTGCATCACACACATGCAGTTATCATGAGAGAACATTAAAAAAAAAATCATTTAGAAACTCAAACTTATTTCATAAGGAATTCAACTTTTCCCTAAAATATGAAATTCTATTTCATAATTTTTCATAGCTGTTGCAATAGTAGGATGCAATCTTCCTTATGGTTTTCATCGAGCACCATATTGAATACCATTTTTCCTGAAATGCTTCCATCTTGCATTCATCCAACATATTGTTAGTATTTCTTGTACATCACACTTTCATTTCAATATGTACCAAAACCTTATGAAGTGATCTTAGAATCGTCTACACCTAACAATTCAATCACAACTACCAAACAATTTATCAAAGGGAATGAATTATCATTCTCTGCATAGGAATTTTCAGCAATTATACTTTCCTTTTCGTAGCAATTATTACTCTGTTTCATGAACACAATTTTCTTATAGTCAATGCTCATGTGAATACTTGACTTGCAACTTTCCTATTGCAATGTCCTAACAACTCTTGAAACATTCTCAACTCCATGAGTTTTTAACATTTCAACTGTTAGTATAATTATTTCCATTAGATAACATATATGCATGCATTCACAAAACACATTCTGCAATGCATTCAAGCATACAATTCTATCATCTATATGTTCAACTCTACTACTTACTATGCATGAGTGCAACTCTCAATGCATATCTACTAAATGCACTTTGGCATTGATTTTCAGAATGTTCTTATATCTAAGTCATGCATCCCACCATTGGTAAATTGGAAGTCTAGCCAATGCCTTGACACATTCTCCATACACTTCCTATTGTCTTCTCAATTATTTGGATGACTTCCTTTTCGACCCGAACACTACACCAAGAATATAATTCTTTGGTGTTCATTAATGTTAGCAAAAATGTTGCAGTCCAAGTATTATTTAGAAGTAGGAAGTTCATTGGATATATGTGTGGTATGTAGCCTTTCCATAACCATATCTTTCTATAACCAACCATATCATGGTCTCATACATGACTAGATTTTCTGGCATCCATTCCTATAACAGGTTCATACCCTTTAATTCTTTGGTTATTACCTCATAACCAAATTAACATGACATGCTACTATGTCAGTGTGTGCATTAAAAAAAAAAATCTTTGATAATTATTACAGACCTCTAGCCTTTACCACACCTAGTGGTATCATATTCCCATTAATTCATTCAAATAATACAATAATGTGATTTTATAAAATAACTTTGGTTGAGTAAATTCTTACCTAAATTTCCTTCAACAATTATGCAATAAGAGTAAATAAAACTCATATCTGCATAGTTGTCATTAAATGAATTTGACGCTACCTAATTAGCTTATGGTAGTAGAAAATCCCATGCCTTTGTTATCAATATTATAATCAACACTTCAACTTTATGTTTCTTCCTTCCATAAGAAACAACATCAGTAGAAACACTTGTAAACATGTAATAATTCTCTCTTTCTGTGTATGGTTGTCCAACAAGCCATAACATAATTTTTTCTATAGTAATTGCAACAAACTTTTTCTCCCTGCATCAATTTTCCTTGTTGATCCTAGAAGTCTTCAATTCTTCCAGGATTCTTGAATCTTCTTGTGCTCTCACTGTAATCACTATACATGATTATTTCTACCTTGAGCACTTTGTTACAGGTATGAAATAACTGAGAGGGGGGGGGGTGAATCAGTTATTGTAAATTATTATTAATTTCTCTCAATTTTATCTTCGAATCATTAATCTTAATGGCAGCAAGTCTTTACTGTGAAAACCAGTGTTATAAACATGAAGCATATAGTATAAAGAACAACAATCACACACATCATTCATTCACAAGTATGAGACACAGATTTTTTTCAAGAGGA
>JZKD02S0440661.1:667924-732021 GCA_000966675.3 Picea glauca | reverse complement strand
AGCATGTTTCAGCATCTGTTCTTCATAAACAATCGATTGCCATCAATGACAACCTTGATCATCTGCGCCTTGATCATCTGCGTCATCTCTGTTGTAGGCATATTTCCAACACACTTCCTAGCCAAATCACTCTTGGATACATTTTCTTTTCTAGCCAAATACTATGTTGATATTAACCTTAAGTATTCATTTATATCTTGGATCCAACTAACCCAACTCACACTTGGACAAATTATAATTCCAATCATGTTGTCTTATATAATTTGGATATTCAAATTCCATTTACTTTTTGGGACTAAAATACTTCATCCCTTCCTTGACTGAATACTTTATCACTTGAAGTTTCTTGCACCATTCTCTTCTATTTTCTTAGCCAACTAGCCTCAAACTTGACTTGCGTAGACAATCTCTAGCATAATATAAGGATGCACATATGCCTTCCTCGCCAGCTGCATAGAATTAATTGGAAGTAATTAACACTGCTTTTAATTTACCATCATAATTTCTAGTGATACTTCCAACATCCGGGAATTTCACTCATGGCTCTATGCTACTTGAGATGGATTCTTGTCAGGCACCATCTCCTTTGAATTCTATACCAAGCATAGAACCATTTTCTTATTCACGGTTCTGTATTGATTTCTCTTTAGAAATTCATTTCATTTTCAAGTTCTTCTTGATTTGATATCTCCATGCTATTATGGAAATACCTTCAACACTTTTGGAATGCATCGACAATCCTCTATTATTTTTTTTGTTCCTCCTGGAGTGTTGCAATGCATCCCTATTAGATTTATATCTACCTCATGATTTCTTCTTCCATTATCTTAAGATGTTCAAGGATTTGACTCTATCCTGGAATATTTCCTTGTCTAATTTGTATACTTGCAACCATATATTATGCAAATATTAATTTACAACATTCCACTATTACCTGGTTCCCTCTGATCCAACTCCCACATGACCAAATTACTTTTCCGGTCATGCTCTTCTGATTAACCTTGGATATTTAACACCAATTTCTTTCTTGAAGAAATTGATTTAGCCTTTCCTTGACTGAACATATCAACACTTGGATTTCCTTAATGAACCATTACTTCCTCCTGTCTTGACCCATCTGATTTTCAACCTGACATGCATAATCAACTTCTATCATGCCATATTGATTCCCTTCGTACCATGCTTCCACTTCACACTCTGATAGAAATAATGGAGGTGTTATCTCCAAATTGTAGGACCGATCCTCGGAGATGTTACATCTTATCTCCAAATATACTCGTTTCTCTTTATCAGAAAAAATGGAAATTTAACCTATCAATATTTTAGAGAAAATATGCCCACACTCTACTGCCTTATCTATACATTGGCATCCTTTACAGTGAATATAATTTCACTACATCATCTATTCTTATACCCAATTTCCATTGAGCACCTTGATTAACATGAGTGGATTTCTTGTAGTGGATTCCCAAACTTCATGGCTGTGCCTGGATTCATATCTTAACATTTTTTAGTCTTGACCTTTGATCATCTTTTGGGATATTCTTGACATAACATTATGTCCTCAAGTTCCTTAGGTCCTTCTTGATACCAGGTCCAAACTCTTTCATATTCTATAAAACCATCCGTCCTTATTCCCATGCTTTGCATCTCCATATGAACCTAGGGTACATGCATTATCATGTATTGCAAATGGCTTTCCCCACCTAGCATTCACCTTTTGATGTGAAAAATTGTCATCTGTATTGTTTTCTCCCAAAAGTAATTTCATTAGGGTTTTCCATGTTGCTTATTGAACCCAACATTTGATCCAATAACTTCTTAAATATCCCAAATGTACGATGAAGAACTGTCTTTGTCCTTCTTTCTTCTATCTCTAGACATCTCTAGCACTTTTTCTGTTTTAATTGTAACCATAACTTCAAAAACATGCATACAAAAAAATTTGTTAGCTATAACCACAATATACAATTTTGGTAACATATGCACAATTTTTCCTTTTAACTCATATAGCCAGCTTCCGCTTCAATCATATGTGACTGAAACTCAACTTGCTCATTGTCTAGGGCTGCATAGATCCTAAGTACACTCCTGCCCATGTCCTCCACTATTTCAAATTGTTCTACAATGTGAATAGTCCTTACTTTTTCACCCCTGAGAGGATAGTCTCTAAACATATGATCTTCCCCACAACCCCAACATTTAATAGGTGGTTGTCTTGGTATTTTCCCACCTTTCTCAATCGTTTTGGGTTTAATAATGCATCATGATTCTTTCTTCTAATTTTTCCTCGAAATTTTCTTGCTCAGGTCAATTTATGAGTGAGTAGTTATATTTTACTTTTCAAGATCTTTCCAACGACTACTTCCATGCTCAATTTTGAGTTTTGAGTAGAAATTTATGAATGTTTGAAAATTATGCTTCCTGGGAGGCAATCCCTATACAGTTTTTCTCCTTCTTCAGAGCCAAATTAGATCTTGGAACCATGTTGAATCCTCTCTCAGGGTTCACAGTATCCTATTATTTCCTTCCAATTTAGGTCCGTACAAATCAAAAACCCCACAGGCTCCTTTTCTAGGCCCCTTTCTGTCCTTAAAAACAATTTTCGGGCACTAGCCCTTTTTATTCAGCCCCTAATCTCATGTGACCATGGGTTGTGACCAAGCACTTAATTGAAAGGAACTTTTCTAGAGATTTGGGACTTCAGGGCTTCAAAAATTTGGGCTCCAGAGGCTCTTACTACCTCCCATATTTTTTCTCCCAAACATCGAACATGCAAACTCTTGCATGCTACTTCTTTGTAGCTCCGGGAGATTTGCTAACATAACATAACACTTCGCCCAAATTTCAAACTGGTGAACTCTCAGATTGGTGCTTTAGAGCTTCTCTCTTTAGGGGTTCTTATACTATTACACCTTAACTCTCTTGAACAACAAATTTCTAAATTCTCAGGCTGGCACTTTGGCATTTCGTTACTTTGATGCTCCCCTGCTTCAGGGTTCGGAAGTTTGGACCACACAACACACAAATTTACCCAAACATTGAACGAGAGAACTACTTCGATGCTCCTAGGCTCCAGAGATTCAGGCTTAATAAGATCTTGAAACAACATACACACATATACTCGAAATCCAAATCTCCAAACTTTCAGAGTCTCATCATAAATCATGCAACAGGGGGGTGCTACGTGTTGAAAATATAGAGATGACACATGGCCCAATATATGGGTGACACATGTCAAGTTATAATTGGAACAAAAGGTCAGTGAAAATAACAAAACAAGATGACATGTGGCATGCTTAGAGTGGGTTCATATCACCCCATTTGACGTCAACATGCCACGTCATTCCGGTGCTCTGGGACTTCAGGACTTTAGAGGATCTCACACCATAACACTTCAAAACACTTGAATGTTGAACTGGCAAACTCCTGAACCCTCTCTCTTCAGAGCTTTACTACTTCGGCTCTCTAGAGTTTCGAGACTTCATATTGTTGATTAATTGGGTTGGTTTTCATTGATGTCAACCCTTGAATAAAGTTCGGTAGCAAACTCCGGTAGCACAAAGGTTTGGGTAATGGACCCACATTTGTTTGATGGATAATGGTATGAGTTTTGATATGTTTTTAGGTAATACTATTCTATATGGATAGTACATGTCATGCCATTTCCGGTGGTATGTGGAACGTCACATAACTCCTCACGGTTAGAGAGTTATGGCATGTGAAGTTGGAGAACCCTCATGAGTCATCTAGAATCCCCAAAAGGTCAAAGTAGTCAAAGTGTTTGCAAAAGAAATTATTTAAATAATAAAATTAATGGAGAAATCCCTAAAATAATAAAGTGGGATGCTACATGAAAGTATAGATAAGAGGCAAGTCTCTCTCATTTAATCACACTTGAACATATTGAATATCTATTGTTGTGTAAGGCTTATTGCAAGTACTCATTGATACATCTGAAGTTGTGAAAGTTTGAGGTAGCACGAAGGGTTGACGACGAAAGTTTTGGAATTACATAGAATACTAAAAAACCCTAATTTCTGAGGTGTACGTAGGCTGACAATGTATTAGGGTGCATACATATGCGGGCTAGTAGTGTATTAGGGTGCATACGTACGTGGTCTGGTAGTGTATTAGGGTGCGTACACGAGGGTAAAATCCATAGAAAATTGAGAATATGAAGATGCCAAGTATCTAGATTCTGAGAGAAACTTCCCAGGAAGCTTTACAGTGCTTATATACATCATATCTATCCATTGGTTCAAAAGGTATCTCTTATTTCTATGAGTGGTTGGATTTTAATGTATGCATGATAAATGTTTATTCTCCCTAGAGAGACCAGTGGTTGCATGAGATCTTTAGTATAATTCATATATATAGAAATACAATGTTGGTATATTTATCATTAATACTTCTTGTTAGAGTTGAGGCACATCTTGTGTTTCTCAACATATGGATAAGGTTTTTGTGGTACATAGTTGAGAGATTGTGAAGTGGTTGATGTATTGAGAGTATGGATATCAGAAAGGGTTTTGATGACTAGATCATGTGAGGGTTATTATACTTGTTCATGATTACACACACCTATATGACACATGACTTGAGAGAGATATATATTCTTTGGGTAAAGGTTATGTATGAGGATGCATGCACAAGGTACAATTATAGTATGGATACAATGACATGTTGTAGATCTATGTGAAAGAAGTTGCAGAGGGTCAGAAGTTTTTAGAAGAAAGAAAAACCTAGTTTTCAGAAGGCATACACAGGTTGCATAACAGTTTGGTCGCGTATATATGCGGGCTGCATAACATATAGGGCATGGACATACACGTGTTGCAGAACTACATGTCACGTATCTGTTGTATTAGGTTGATACATGTTCAGTTCAGGTACAGATTGATTGCAAAGCAGTGTACAGGTTGGTTGCAGGTTAGTGGTATAGGTTGGTACAATTGTACAGTCGTATATCTCAGAGTGATAGTGTGACATTGGTTCCATCATTCTACTTCTACATTAGGGAGGTTGGATGGGTCAAGGACAGGTGGTTTTAGCCACCTTCCGGTTGTAGTCGAAAAACATAGGGGGATGTAGCCTGCTTCTGGTTGTAGCCAGAGAATTGGGGAGTTGGAGCTTCCTTCAAGTTGTAGCCTGAGAAACTAGGGGGTTGGAGACTCCTTCTAGTTGCAGTTGGAAAACAAAGGAAGTTGGTGCTTCCAATGAGTGTAATTCTTAAAGAAATATAATAAAAATAATTATGTGGTTTTCTCCCCTTTTGGGTTTCCACGTAAAAACATTGGTGTATTGTGTATGTGTATGCTTTCTCATTTGTTCATTGTTTAGTTACTCTATAATTTTTGGATGATAATGCTACATTGATATAAGACTTGCATATTTTGGTTAGAAAAATATTGAATTTCTTTATTACTGATTCACCTCCCCTCTTAGTAATCCAACAATTGGTATCATAGCCAGTTCCTTCAGAAATCAGTTTAACCACTGAAAGGTAGATGTGGAGAGAAACAACATGTATAAAAATGGAATACCACAGTTTGATGGAAAAAAGTATGCATTTTGGAGCAGAAGGATGAAAACATATATACAGGCACAAGGGTTTGAAATTTGGCAATCAGTTGTAGATGGATAGAAAGAACCAGCAGTTTGGCCGAAAAATGAAAGAGAAATAAAACTTAGTCAAAATAATTCCAAAGCCACAAATGCACTTTTGAATGGTCTTTGTGAATCGATATTCACCAAATTTATACATTGTAAACCCGCTAAAGAGATTTGGGACAAACTTCAAAATGTTTATGAAGAAGATTCAAAAGTCAAAGTAGCAAAGCTTCAAACTTACAAAGGTCATTTCGAACAACTAAAGATGAAGGAATACGCGAATATTGCATCTTACTTCTTACGAGTCGATGAAACAATAAATGAAATCATAGGACTAGGGGGAATAAATCAAAGAATATGTAATTGTTCAAAAGGTACCAAGATCTCTTCCTATGAGATTTGACCTTAAGATATCAGAACTAGAATAAAGAGCAGATATAGACTCAATAAGCATGGACGAACTACATGGAATCTTCATAACATATGAAATGAGAACTGAACATGAAAATCCAGATACAAAAGAAGCATATTTCAAAGCATATAAAAGGTCAAAGAAAAAGGGAAAGCAAAAAGAAAAGGAACATAGCAACACCGGTGACATCTCGGAAGATGATGAAGAAGTGGCCAACTTTTTCAAAAGATTGAACAAGGGAACCAATGATAGATATACAGGTAATTTTCCTATGATTTATTTTAATTGTGATGGTATTGGTCATTTTTCTAAAAAAATTCATCATAAGAAAAATAAGAGGAATGATGAAGATTACTCAAATAGAAAACAAACATATAAACGAAAATGAACCACAAAGAATTTTTTCAAGAAAATCTTATGTACCAAAGAAGACATCTCATCATCAGATGAAGATGAAGTCAGTGACAGTGAGATAGAAAGATTTCTATTCATGGCAGTAGAAGACTCTGACAAAGAAGACACCAAAGAAGAATATGAAGAGGTCGAAGAAGATTATGAAGAGGCAGAAGTTGACTACCGAGAAGAATTGTTATGTGCCATATAAGTTATAATAAGAGAAAAGAAGAAAAACAAGAAGCTACAAGCATAATTATACAAGAAATAAGACACTCAAGAATTAGAACAAATGATAACAGATTTGAAGGTTCAAATAGAATAAGATAAAATGATTGAAGAAGCACTCAAAGAACAACTAGAAGAAAGAGATAAGATCATTGAAAATTTGGAAGCAGAGATTGTCACATTGAGAAAGGATCTTCAAAAGAAAAATATGCAGAAAAACTCAAAAGTTTTGGATGACATAATCAGTAGTCAAAGGCCTAATCATGACAAGTCCACACTTGGATATAATGAGACAGAAAAAAGATCAAGATCCAAAACAAAATAACAAGAAACATATCCAAAAAGCTATGCAAAAACAATCAAAGGGGATATGAATACCTACAAAGAATATTACATGGACACTCCTCCACCGAGAAGATTCAGATTTCAGAATCAACAACCGACAGATATGCGTCGGGAAGAAGAATGATTCATGAGAGAAAATCCTTTAAAAATATATTCAACTCCCAGGTATCAAACTATATTTTTTGGTTTATGTTATGCGTGTAATAATGTTGGACATAAAGCTATGAATTTTAGAGATAACAACATGAACAGAAACAACTTTGAGAGTTATACACAAAAGGGTTATCCAAGAAGGCCTAGTGAAACATAGAGAAGAATTTACAACAGGTTTGAATCATTGAGCACTGAAGTGGAATGCTACAAGTGTAACAACTTTGGACACATGGCCAAAGATTGCAGAATGATAGTTCCAACTAGAGAACCACAACATAACAAAAATAGTCACAAATAAGAATCTCATAAGAGAACATGGATAAGAAATCAAAATCAACATAGAAATGAAGAATGCACACTCTCTCTACAAGCTAAGCAGAAGAAACGTGGTTTGTGTGTTGACAATGGCTATTCAAAACACATGATAGGTGATAAAGATAGGTTTATTACATTAATAAAGGAAAGATATGGATCAGTCTCCTTCGGAAATGATGATTAAGCTAAAATAATTGGAAAATGAATGTTGAGTTTCCATTTTGACACCTCTATTACCCTATATTATCCTCTATCTGAGCCTATTTTACCTATGCTATGTGTATATAATTGACTGTTTCCTCCACAAATCCACTTGATTACTTTGTCCATGTGCATAGAGAGGTAAATTATGATTAACACATGATTTGTTTAGTTTTTTGATTAAATTTGATTAAATGATTGATTATGTATGTTCTTAATCACTTTGACTCTTAAGCAGCTTCATCCGGTACTTCACTAATGCGATACTGCAACCATAACATGATCCGGTACCCTGTCTGATCCAGTACCACTGCTCCACCTATTCCGGTACCAATGTTCCACCTATTCTGGTACTCCACATTGCATCCGGTTCCAACTCAACATTGCATCCGGTACCAATGTTCCACCTATTCCGGTACCAATGTTCCACCTATTCTGGTACTCCATATCACATCCAGTACCAACACAACATTGACTCCGGTACCAACACACTTAGAATTACATCCGGTATCAGTATTTCACTTGTTCTAGTACTGCCTTTGCATCTGATCTGGTACTCATGGTCGTGACTGTGTTCATCCGGTACTAAAACCATGTTTACCGAATTTCGGTACCAACATTCTGGTACTAGATTTTCACCTCGATTTCCTAGAATATGAAGATGAATCACAAAATTTGGGGACATGGGTTTTTTCCATAGTGGTGTTTTCATGCAAAAAAGTGTGCTATAATTCCCATATATCACACGTGTGGACCTCCAACTCAGGGGGAATGATTCATTCTAAATCATTGCCAATTTCCAGATTCGTGGGAAATGCATTTGCTTGATTAGCTAATGGTTGTACTCGACCTCCATTGATGGAAAATGGTTTTGATTTGATTGTTCATGGATTGGATTGTCTAGAGCCAAATTTGTAATGTAAAAAGTATATAAATTGAGTGATGGCTCTAAGTCAAAGGGAGAGGAATTATTACGCTGTAGATTAGATTTCTGAACAAACTCTTTTTGTAAATTTACTTGTTGAAGATCAATGGAAGTTTGAATTCAATGATCCTTTGTGTAGTTTAGAATTTAGCATCCGCTAATTTAAAAGCTTCCATGTTGGCATTGGCAAGGGCCCACCGATCCAACTTGGTAAGCTCATTGTAAATTATTAGTATAGATTTGTATTTCCTACACTTGTTGTTTTGATTTCATTTTTGATTTCACTATTAGAATTGATTGTAAAGTGTGGAAGTACAGGAAGAGTTTGAGAGTCCATCATTCGCATTACATGAGCCAACACATGGATCATCTCATTAAAACCTTTGTTTCCTGTGTAGGAATGAAATAGATTTTCATAATTGTCAAGTTGCATTGATTTATTTTCTGAATGTCATTTGTTGAAGAAGTGTGAAAAATTAGATAGGGATTAATTTCAAGTTATTATTCAATTGAGTTGTTACAGGAAATGAGATCAATGCCTCCATCTCTCACATACATGTGCTTACAATGGAGTGTTTATGCTCTTCCTAGTAGTTCTTTTAGCTCAGTTAAGTTTCCAGAATGTTAATGAGTGAATGTATGGTTGTTCCAGGAGATAGAATCATATCCCATATCTATCTTTCATGAGCCTATAATGAGAAGTTCCATCCCCTGAACAAGAATTATGAGTTATACATTTTTTGATCAATTTTTCTTTCTGGATTCTTGAATTGTATGTGTGAAGTGTTATTTGAAAGGTGTGAAACAAAGTATTTTGTTATTGATTATTTATTCTTTATTCTATACTCATCAGACATAGGAACCCTATCTATTATCGACACATATAGTGCATCAACTCTACTAATTACGAATCCCGATCGATAATTTATGTTTGGTAATGTATTATGCCTATAATTGCACCAACACGACACAATCAGAATTGGAAACAAGAATACCAAGACAAAAAATGTTCTACTAGTAGAATATATGAAACATAATCTTCTAAGTGTGAGTCAAATGTGTGACCAAGGTCATAAAGTTACTTTCAATTCACAAAATTGAGAGATAATAAAAGAAGGTTCAGGAAAATTGATTGCAACAACTACAAGAACTTCAAGCAACATATATGTACTAAGTGAAATTGGAAATGAAAAGTGTTGTCTAGGAAAGGAAGATGAAAGTTGGCTATGGCACAGAAGAATGGGTCACATACACTTTAATAACCTTGTCAAAGTCACCAAAAAGGAAGTAGTTAGAGAAATGTCCCAGATTATGAAACCAACCAACACTCTATGCAAGCATTGTCAACAAGGAAATCAAACAAAGACTGGGTTTAAATCAAAAGAATATTCAACGACAAGACCACTAGAAATTGTGCATACTGGTCTAGTTGGACCAACTACAAAAAATGGTTTAAAAGGTGAGAAATACTTTATGTTATTAGTTGATGATTATACAATAATGACTGCAATTTTATTTCTCGGGAATAAGTCAAAATATTTTGAAAACTTGAAGGTCTACAAGGAAATGGTTGAAAATGAAATGGATTCAAAAATCAAATGTTTGAGATCTGATAATGGAGGAGAGTTCACTTCAAAGGAATTTATGGACTATTACAGTGGGCATGGAATAAAAAAACAATTCTCCATTGCTAGGACACCTCAACAGAATGGAGTTGTTGAAAGAAAGAACATGATAGTACGGGAAATGTCTCGAACAATGTTAATGGATTCCAAATTGACAAATATATTTTGGACACATGCAGTGCATACAACGTCTCACATTCAAAATAGAGTAATGCTCAGAAACACCACTGGAAAAACTCCCTACAAGCTATGGAAAGGAAGACCAACAAATGTGAAACACTTCAGAGTATTTGGAAGCAAATGCTACATCAAAAGAGAAGATGGCATAATGGGAAAGTTTGAATCTCGTGTGGACAAAGGAGTACTTTTTGGTTACTCAAGTACAAGGAAATCAAACAATTGTTACAATATGAGGTTGAAAAAAGTTGTGTAAAGCATCAATGTAACAATTGATGAAACATGTGGATGAGAATTAAAGGAAGAAGAAAATGAATCAATAGAACAACTTTGCGAAGAAGAAGCAGAATATAAATAAGAAGTAGAAGGGAAAGATGAAGAGGATCATACAAAAGTAGAAGAGAAAGTTCAACAAGTTCCTCCAAAGACACCTAGAAAATAAGTACAGAAGAATCATCCTTCAGATAATATTATCAAAAACAAAGATGCAGGAGTTGAGACTAGAAGAAGAATCCGTTCACCAGAATAAACACACCTAGCACTCTCATCTATGATTGAACCAAAGAGTTTTGAAGAGGCCAGTAATGATGAATTTTGGAATAAGGCCATGGATGAAGAATTGGATCAAATAGAGAAGAATGACACTCGGGAATTGGTTCAAAGACCAAAGGATAAGAATGTGATTGGCACAAAATGGGTATTTAGAAATAAATTGAATGAAGATGTACATGTTACAAGGAACACAACTAGATTGGTATGCAAATGATACACACAGGTTGAAGGAATCAACTTTGAAGAGACATTTTCTCCAGTTGCTAGAATGGAAGCAATTTGATTGCTCCTAGCTTATGCATGCTCCAAGAATATTAAAGTGTATCAGATGGACGTGAAATCAAATTTTCTGAACGGGGAACTTGAAGAAGAATTCTACTTTCAACAACCAGAAGGATTTCAATTTTCAGAGAATGAAGATTATGTGTGTAAATTGAAGAAGGCCTTGTATGGTCTAAAATAGGCTCCTAGAGCATGGTACTCTAGAATGGATAAATTTCTACAACAGACAGGGTTCATAAAAGGAAGTGCAAAAAACAACCTCTACATCAAGGTAACTCAAGATAGTATTTTATTAATTGAATTTTATGTTGATGATATTATTTTTGGAAGTACTAATGATAGGTTAAGCCAAAAATTTGAAAAAGATATGCAGAATGAATTTGAAATGTCATTAATTGGAGAACTATCCCTCTTTCCGGATCTTTAGATACATCAAAGCAACCAAGAAATTTTTATTTCTCAAACTAAGTATATTAGAGAAATGCTAAAGAGGTTTGGAAAGGAAGATTGCAAACCAATTATCAGTCCTATGCAAACCAGTTGCAAGTTGAGAAAAAATGATGATTCAAAGTCTACAGACCAGAGGCAATACAGATCAATGATTGGTAGCTTACTATATGTGACAACATCTAGACCAGATGTAATGCAGACAGTTGGACATGTGGCACAATTTCAATAAGCACCAAAGGAATCACATGTATTAGTAGTGAAGAGGATTTTTAGATATCTGAAAGGAACAACAGAGTTTGGATTGTGGTATCCAAAAGGAAAGGATCTATCACTTATTGCCTACACAGATGTAGATTGAGTAGTTTGCATCCATGATCAACGAAGCACCAGTGGAGTAAAATTCTACTTGGGTGAGTTTTTTATATCATGGATAAGCAAGAAACAATCATTAGTATCCTTGTCTACAACCGAGGCAGAGTATACGACAACAAAAACATGTTGTACGCATGTTATATTGATGAAACAAATTCTGATAGATATACAGGTTGAGTATGATGAGCCCATTCCAATCTATTGGTTTAATATGAACATGTTGGTATTCCCTGCATGGGACTTTGCTCGAACTACAAATTAGTTACCAGACTGCCTCATCCTGAATTCAAAGAACCAAATTTTATTTTATTCACAATTTTTAGGTTTATTTTTGTTTCACAAGTTTCTATTATCAGTTATTTGATTTGTATCTGATCATGGCTTGATTTTATTATCTAAATACGTTCAAGATAATTGATGAAAAAATAATATTGGATTCTTGCAAATAAATTATGAACAACAACAACAAATAAGATTTGGAAATGCATTCAATAACAGATAGATGATTTTGTGGCACTTGTTTCAGCCAAACTGTAAGGAATTTGAAGAAACGGTTAAAAACCCATCTCCATAATGGACCCATTTAGCTTACTCGTGAGAATTTTCCCAAAAAAATGCACGATTTGAGAGATATTTGTGTCTCTTTACGAGGAAAATGTCAGGTGGCGGAAATTATTAGTGATGCCCAGACTGTTCATTCATTGTATAAATATATGAGAAAGTTAAGAGCCATGGAGATCCAAGAAATTGAGAGGAAGATTTTTATCCTTTCTCTTTTGTAAACTTTTTTCTTTTCAAATGGAGTAACAGATGGTTGTAATCTTTGGGAGAATGGACAAGTATTTTCAAAGAAGAATATGGAATTCCAGGTTGCTTAATGGCTTTTTTCCTGCGAGTAAAATGATTTTATTTTCATTATAATATATTCATATTCTTTGAATAATTGATTATGCATTGATTTAAATTAGCTTTAGTCTGTTTTATCAATACATGGTTAATTGTTATCATTTATATATTAATTTTTTCAATCTTTAAGAGTCTATTATCCCAAAAGTTCTTCCTAGACCATATGATGGACATATTTTGTTGAAACTATATGAGAAAGCAGTTTACTCTTTGGATTTCGTCTTGTGTAGACTTTGCAGTGTTTTTTCATTGTATTCTCATGTAATTTCTTGATGTGAAATGCTATCTGTGTCAAATTAGATTTAGTTAGTTATGTGCATAATATTTTATATCATTCTTTTATTTATGTTGTTCATTACCTTTTGGTTTAGTTTATATCTATGACTAATCATCTATTCAAGTATTTTGAGTTTACATATGATGCTAGATAGTTGGTAACACCATTCCTGAGAATTGGAATTTCTTTCATTTTCAGTTATTGGACATTTCAAGGTCACAAGATATATAATTATTTGTCTTTTTGTCATTATAAACTCTAGAATATGAAACACTTGAATTTCTTCAGGAAGTATTATGTTTTCTTTTTTCATAGGTTTACACTTGACACATTTTAAGAGGAGCTCATACAATACAGAGAGATGGATTTAGCTTAGTACTGATGATCAGTGAGAGGTTAGTAGGTCCATTGCTTTCTTTTATTCAGATTTGTTTATATATGAATGAGATGATTATTGCATTAATTAACTTTGATTGTTTCTATGTCATTGTTTCAATTGTATTTTCTTAGTATTTATTAGTTTAAAATATTTAAACATTAATTTTTATTTTATTTATGTTCTTGCTTTATCTTATTTTGAAACATTATTATGAACATTCATTTTCGCAAGATTTCAAGTAAACCTTGTAAACTGTATATAGATTGTTTATAACATTAGTAAGTAATATATCATTTGTTAGAATCATAACTTTAGATTAGTTTATTTAAGTTACTGTTTTTAGGACTTTAGTTGGCTAATGGAGCCATTAAACCCATCGGGTCAGATCATACCAAATGACTTGGGTTAATTAGAAAACCCTGGTCTGGATATAACCTTCTAGTTGATAGTGTGTCATTTACGCCCATCAACACAGCGGGTGGAAAAATTGGAAGAGGTTGCCCATTTTTGGAAGGTCTATGTGGAAAACATTGATGATAACAACCCGTGAGGGATATTGATCAAAACATTTGAAGGAGAGCATGCAGTGTTGGACATGGTGTTATGTTGTTGGTATTGATGTCAAAGAAGGCCAATATTATCAATGTTGGACATGGTATTATGGTGTTGGTAGTGATGTCAAGAAGATAAATATGGTATTGTCATTATATTTCTTTGATATCCTAAAGCTTAGGAGAGATAACATAGTAGGTTGTGCAGAAGACATAGCACGAGGTGAAGAGGAATCTTGTATAAACCTAAACTCATAAGATATATCCTTCTGATTGGATAAAGACGATGCATAGAGGAGCTCACTGACACTAATCTTAGAAGAAAGAATGTTAATTGAAGCTCATAAGATATGGAACATTTTAAATAACACATGAGACAGAGTTCTGTGAGTAAAGAAGTCCTTTTGTAAAGGAGCAAGTTACATGAGTCGTTCATTCTTATTTCGGGACATTCAAGGATCGTTAGATCAAGGTATAGTCAGAGATTGAGAAAGATTAAATCTCAACCGTTAGATACAAAGCAATAAAATTATTGATCTAGATGGATATCAGTGGCCACCCACCTTTTCCAACTGCCTCAAAATAGTTTTCTGGCAATTTTGGTAATTAACTATTTTTAGCAGTTTTCACTTCCATAGTTGTTTTGAGGCCCTAAAACAATGTTTTTTTGGGGAAAAGGTTTACAATATGGAATTTCCTTCGATATTTTTCCTAAAATGAATCTCCTCAATGATACCTTTCCAATGGGCTATCATACACCTAAAACAAAGATCGTATGCAAAAGTTACGACCCTAGGAAGTTGATGTACTAACTTACCCAAACGGGGCCCCTCATGACTTTTGGCGCTTCATCTCCTAGTGTTAGGTTTTTGGATGTCTATGATTTTTGGAATTCCTTCTTATTGTAAAAATTCCTTTAGAGCCTCATTGTAATCATCTTCTTTCGAATTAGTGCATCTGTCACATCTCTTCTCAGAGATAAGCCGCCACCATTCCAACAAGCTTGTTTCCACTGCATTTTACAGTTTCAGCTTATTTCGTTATTGAATAGAAAACAAATTTTACTGTATCCCTGTTATTTTGTGTTAATAACTTGTTAATAATATGTATTCATTTCATTATTCTCATAAAATCTGGATCAGTGGTATCAGAGCAGTCTGCTCCTTGTCGTCTTAATGCATGTCTCCAACGAGGTCGAAGTTCAAAGAGTTGGGTCTTGAGCTTGTTTCTCTTGAGGAAAAAAGTTGTTGCATGCGCAAGCGACCTCTCATGGTAGGAGAAAATAAAAATGATAGGACAGGAGATCCTTTCAAACTGTTGATTGAGTAATCTCTCATGCAATAGACGAATGAGATTATGGATAGTTTCACACAAATCCTTCGGCGGCTACCAATAGGTGATGCATCTTTTTCGAGTGGAGGCACCGCTCTCTTCAAGGTACAAATAAACTCCAATATTCCTATATTTGAAGGTCAGATAGAAACGAATGATGTAGACAAGTGGTTGAATCTACTAGAAGGGTATGTTTTTGTCCATAACTTTTCGAATAGAGAAAATATTACTTTTGCGCTCCCCAAAGTCGTTCCCCATGTCAAAGATTGGTGGGAAACTTTCTGTGAGAAAAAGGAAACAAAGGAACCCTCATTATTTGCAGTCATGACCACCTGGGAATCCTTCAGGGATTCTATTAAGGAACAATAGTACCTATTGGAAGTTATGACAAATTGTATACCAAATGGACCACACTGTGGCAAGAAAGAGACCAAGCAATGCCAGATTTCACAAATATCTTCCATACCTTGCGCACCAAGATGAGTATCAAAGATTCAGAGAGACATCTGGTTCTCAAGTATCGCGGTGCTCTTCATAGATAGATCTAGACCAAAATGGAATTTCTGGACATCTCATCCTTGGGTGTGGCTTACTGATATGCCGTCAAAATCGAGCAGAAGCTCAAACAAAAGACACGACAATTTGGGCTTGGAAACCCCTCATAACAAAAGCCAGGAAAGGGAGGCCCTAACCCATAGAACAAAGGACAAAAAAGATATGGATAGTATCAAGACAACCATTCAAGATGCAAGAAAAGAAGGACACCAGAAACACAAAGAAGGATACTGAGAAGTGGTGCAACCTCCATAAGAGCCATTGGCATAACACTATTAACTACCGCTCAAAGAAATCGTTGGTGGCTGAAGCGAAAGCCTCTGAACCAAATGTAGATTCTAACTTTGAGACAGAACTAGAAATGAGAAGATGAATCATTGATATGGAACCCAGTGCCACTGTTGCTACCACCAAGCTCCGGCCTAGTGAACCAAAAGAGCCAGAAGAAGCAGAGCACCTCTTCCATTCACAAATGTGGGTAAAAGGCACCCCATTGTACTTCATCATTGATAGAGGTAGCTAGAAGAACCTCATCTCAACAGAGGTCGTCAAGCTACTGGCCCTGCCGACAACGTCGCACCCATAACCCTACACCATTGGATGGCTCCACCAAGGCAGCGATCTCTGTGTCAGCCAATAGTGTCGACTATCGTATGACATCAAGCCCTTCAAAGATGAGGTATTTTTTGATGTTGCTCCTCTTGAAGTTTGTGATGTTATTTTGGGACAACCTTATTTATGGAAAAATCATCCTGTATATGAGTCTAGGCCTCCTAGTGTTATTATTACTTTGAACAGGAAATTGTACAGGATACTTGAGATAGTCCCACCTAGTGTTATTTCCTTGATCTCTGCTAAGAAATGCAGGAAGGTCATCTCTCAAACGGGGAAGTTTGTCTTCTTCGTGATTCGCTCTCAGAATAAGCGAAAGATTACAACCACATCTAGGGTCTCTGCGACCGACCTCTCCACACAACATAAGAAAGTAGATAAGGTCATGGAAGAATACTTAGATATCTTCTCCTCACCTACTGGGGTACCTCTGCACTGACAGGTCAAGCAACCCATCAATATGACCCCCCATGCACCACTTCCTAATGGGCTAGTCTATCACCACTCTTTGTTAGAGAATGAGGAGATCAAGTGTCAGATCCAATAACTACTCCACAAGGGGCACATCCGTCCCATATCATCACCTTGCGAGAGCCCAATCGTATTGGTATAGAAGAAAGATTGAACCTGATGACTCTACATTGATTACTGGGCTCTGAATAGAATCACAGTCAGAAACCGATACCTGATTCCCTAAATCGATGACCTCCTTGATCAACTCACCGGGGCCAAATACTTCACTAAGATTAATATGAAGTATGGCTACCACTAGGTCCCGATAGAAAAGACAGATGTATGGAAGATCACCTTCAAGTCAAAGGAAGGCCTTTTTGAATGGTTGGTCATGCCCTTTGGTTTGACAAATGCTCTAGCCACTTTCATGAGGATGATGGAAGATATCTTGAAACCATTAACCAATACTTTTTTAGTGGTGTATCTGGATGACATTCTCATTTACAACAAGACTTAGGCTGAACACTTGCAACATATTCAACAAGTTCTGCACACCCTGCAACAACAAAAGCTATACGCAAACTTGGAAAAATGCTCCTTTGACATGGACATGGTACATTACCTGGGCTACATCATTGATTAGCATGGCGTACATGTGTATCTAGCCAAGATCCAAGTCATTCATGATTGGCCAGCCCCAACCACACTCATTGAGCTTCGTAGCTTCTTGGGCCTTGCCAATTTCTATTGCAGGTTCATTTTTGGATTCTCCCATATTGTATGGGCCCTCAACCGAATAACCAAGGGTGGTGGTAAAGTGAAATTTGTGTGGGGTCAGTCCCAACAACAAGCGTTCGATGATTTGAAGCAGTGCTTGTGATCAACCCTAGTACTTTCACTACCAGACCTGCAACAACCATTTGAGATCGAGACATGTGCTTCAGACTATGTTGTGGGCGTCGTTCTCACTCAGCACGATCACCCCGTGGCCTATCATAGTGAGACACTATCAGATGTTGTCTGTAAGTACCATACTTACAACAAATAAATGTACTCCATTGTGCAAGCCTGTTGCTAGTGGAGACATTACATTCTTGGGAAGGAGATAGTCATCCACACTAATCATAAGCCATTGCAGTTCATGCAGACACAAAGAAAATTGCAGAATGACTGCCATTGAAAAGTGGTCCACATACTTGCAACAATTCCACCTCAACATCAAGTATAAAACAAGAATCACCAATCGCGTTGCTGATTGCCTCAGTAGACTTCCAGTCATGACACTCACCACGGTGCTAGAATCTTGTAGCCATGAGACCTCTAGATGGCCCCAACTCTATGAGATAGACTCAGACTTCACCATCACCTACCAAATGTTGAGTGCAAATGAATTTGTTGATAATTTCCATCTTCAGGATGGGTTGTTGTGTCATCTGGGCCATATCTGTGTTCCATCAAGCGAGCGAGTGAAGATAATATGGGAATCCCACTATAGTCAGGTGGCAGGACACTTTGACATCGAAAAGACAGTGGCAATGCTATAAAAACATTTCTACTGGTCGAAACTTCGACAGGAGGTCAACAAGTATATTAGGTCCTGCACTGCCTGCGCTATTGCCAAACCTACCACTAAAAAACATGGCCTGTACACCCCTCTTCCTACTCCTGATAGGCCATGGGAATCCATCTCAATGGAATACATGTCGAGCCTCCCATCCACCAAGCAGGGAAATGATTGTGTTTTTGTGGTGGTTGATCGCTTTTTTAAAATGGCGATTCTGGTTTCCTGCAAGAAGAGCATCATAGCATAGGCCACTCCCAAGCTATTATTTGAACGAGTCTGGGTACATTTTAGAATCCCACAATCCATCATCTCAGATTAGGATAGTCGATTTCTCAGCACATTCTGGTCGAGCCTCTGGTCACTGTTGGACACCAAGCTCACCAAATCCATGACCTTCCACCCCCAAACAAATGGCCAAACCGAGGCCATAAATCAAATGATTGTGCATATCCTTTGCATGTATAATTCAAATCACCCTCGTACATGGGATGAGATCCTTCCCTATGTCCAACACAGTTAAAACTAATCCCTACATAGCTCAACTGGCCACAACCCCTTTTAGGTGGGGTTGGGATTCCAACCATTGGGTCCCATAGATGTTGCACTTCCCCTTGCGGTCACCTCAACCGACTCATCTCCTGATCCAACTGAAGCTGACAAAGCCACCCAATTCATTGAGAGGATACAATACATCCACCAACAGGTTCAATATATCCTAAATAAGTCCAATGACAAGTACAAACAATGCCATGATCAACATCGGGTGCCACATAAGTTTCAGGTGGGAGACAAATTTTGGTTGCACTTGAAAAAAGAACGCCTTACAGGACCCCATCAGAAACTTCACCCACTTTTTTATGATTCATACACCATCACCAATGTCATGGGGGATAATTATTTTGAGCTCATCATTCCTCCTTTCCTTGGCCTACACCCAGTGTTCAACGTGGATCTCCTTCACCCTTATTTCCCACCATTATCGGACACCTCAGAAGTAGCATAACAACTAAAACCAACAGAGATCAACCCCAACTACATACAATAGACATCCAATGATCAGATTGTGGAAACACAGATCAAGGGAACTCAACAACAAAGGATCCAACTTTATCGGGTCGTCAAAGAAGGGCAGCTCCTGCACCAAGGCAAGTGGCTCACCCGGGCCAAATTCAACAGAAATTTCCTCATCTGATGGGGGACCTCAATGAAATGGAGACCATTGCTTCCTAAGTAGGGAGGATTTATCCAGGTGGATATCGGTGGCCACCCACCTTTTTCAACTGGCTCAAAACAATTTTCTGGCAATTTTGGTAATTTACTATTTTGAGCAGTTTTCACTTCCAGAGCCATTTTGAGGGCCTAAATGATGTTTTTTGGAAAAAAAGGGTTTCAATACAAAGGTTCCTTCGATATTGTGCCTAAAATGAATTTCCTCGATGATACCTTTCCAATAGGCTATCATACGCCTAAAACAGAGATTGTATGCAAACGTTATGAACCCGAGAAGTTGATGTACTAACTGACCCAAACGGGGCCCACATGACTTTTGGTGCTTCATCTCCTAGGGTTAGGTTTTTGGATGTCTAGGGTTTTTGGAATTCCTTGTTATTGTAAAAATGCCTTTAGAGCCTCATTGTAATCATCTTCTTGTGAATGAGCGCAATCGTCACATCTCTTCTCAGAGATAAGTCGCCACCATTCCAGGAAGCTTGTTTCCACTGCATTTTACTGTTTCAACTTATTTCGTTATTGAATAAAAAACTTGTTTTATTGTATCTCTATTATTTTGTTTTAAGAACCTGTTAATAATCCGTAGTCATTTCGTTATGCTCATAAAATCTGGATCAATTATGGACCATTGGATCAAGCAGCCGATAAATAACTTCATAACTTCACCACTTTGCCACTTCAGCGATTATTGGAGACAAGAAAGAATCCATGAAATCCCAAAGTCAAGAAATAATTCCAACCATCGATTAGGAAGGATATTCAGATGGTTTCCTAGCCATTAGATCCAGATTTGATCTAGAATTAAGCACTGGCCGTTGATCTGGAATGGAAATGTTGAACCGTTAGATCACACTAAAGGAAAGAAGGTGGTCAAATCTGACGCTGACCACTATGGTGAAAATGAATCTGAAACATGTAAGTTTACCCGAAGCTCAAAGCCTTGAAGTCGTGAACTCCCATTGATCATCGGATCAGAGGAAGAGAAGGGAAATCCTGTCAACTGTTGATATGGAATGAATATTGAAACCATCAGATCACGCAAAAAGGAAGAAGGTGGTCAACTCCTTCATTGACCTACTCCGGCGATAAGAAGCTCAGATAAACCAAGAAATCCCAAACTCCAGAGCCCTGGAGTTAAAATAAGTTGTCGATCAAGATAAGAAAATATCTATAGTGATAGATATATTTAGAACTTTGGAAATGATCGAAGGATGGTATAGAAGTGCCAAAAATCTCGAAGTTACGAAGTAACGAAATGTCAAAATCCTAGTCAATAGGACCATGTCAGCAATTGATGACACGTGGCTCAATCTGATGATGAAAAGTGTCAAAATAAATATGGCACATAAGGTCTATGAAAGTCACAAATCAAGGTGACATGTGGCACACCCACTACGGGACCACCTCATCATAGGTGACATCAACAAACCACTTTAGTCCGAGACTACAACCTCTGGGGATATCCATCTTCTACTACCAGCTAAAATACCCGAAGCACTGAAGGCTGAAGTCACGAATTAATGTTTGGCAATTGATCTAAGATACTATAGAATATTTCTTGACCATCCGATAAAGTACAGTGGAAGGGTAGAGTAAGCGTGAATCACAAAGTAATGCTAACCATTGATCTACTTTGGGATCATTCTTGACCATTGAACAAGCATAGTGGAAGGATAAGGTAAGAAGGTGTGTTAATCGACAACAAGTGGTCACCACCATTCTAGTGAATACAGTATACACACTTCAACAAAATGTACTCTGGGAGAATTGAATGATTCCAAAGGCTGAAAGTCCTGAAGGACAAAGTACCGAATAACCTAGTTCCAATAATGGTCACGTGATAACATAAAGAAGCTAAAGGGGATAGAAGTAAATAAGCTCTCAGACATTTGAATACGGACCCATGTAGAATAATAAGGGAAAAAGGAGAAAAGAGATAACAAAATAACGTGTGAAATAGATAATCCCGTGGTTTTGATCCCGTGGTCATAAAGAGAAGTGGATTGAAGGAAGCACCTTTCTGTAGAATTTGAATCTGGAAATCAACAATCCATATTAAATCACATATAGGGTTAAGCACATAGATCTAGCCACTAGTTGCACGGAAGGGAAACATGGTTTATCACCTTTAGATTTGGTGCTTGAGCACTTTTACACCCATATATGTTGTTAGAGCTCCGTGTCAGGGAAAAATTTAAGCTCGAATGCACAACATAGGTCCTTGGACACATCATTACAGATTTGATGTACATTGACTCAAATTATAGGCTACCTTAATTGTGGGTTGACCTGGAAACCTGTGTGAATGAAGAATACAATTCTTAATTAAAAGAGATTGAAAGAAGAATCAAGTTCACCCAATAAACTTAAAGGATAAGAGTAAAAGAAGATATTTGTTATTAAAAAACATAGTTGTTAATAAATGAAAGGGTGTGATGGTTTATTATTAAAATACACAATGGTTCAAATGTTATACCTTTTGGAATACTATATAAATAGAAAGGTATGGTGAAATAAAGGGGTCTCTGCAGTCTAGATCGGAAGATCAAAAGAAGCAGCATAGTCCAAGAAGGAAAGTTGAAGATACTTATGCAGTGAGGGTGTAAGGGAGGAACATAGAAGGAATAATATCCTTTACTAAGTAAAAGTGTGAAAACAAAGGATTTGTTGCTTCCTAGGGTTGGTTCCCTAAAACAAGGGATTTGGTGCTTCCTAGGGTTGGTGCCCTAAAACAAGGGACTTGGTGCTTCCTAGGGTTGGTTCCCTTAAGAAGGGGATTTGTGTCTCCAAGAGTTGGTTCTCTAAAGAGGATTGGTGTCCTTTAGAAAACACAAGATTATTATTTATAATCTTTGTAATGCTTGTTGAAGTATACTTATATAATTGGTTTTTTAAATACAAAGTCCATTGTTGATCAATAGTGATGATAATTAGAATAAAAAATTACTAATTGTTTAAAAAGTTAATACCTATTCAGCCCACCCCTCTCATTATTTCCAACAATTGGTATAAGAGAGAGTACCTTCAACACAGTCTGATAATTGGAAGGTAGATCTTGAAAGAAATAGATGAACAAGAGGGAATGCCTTCCATCAAAGCACCATTATTTAACGAAGGTGGTTATGCTCTCTGGAAAACAACAATGAAAATATACCTATTGGCTCTTGGTTTTGATGTTTGGAAATTTGTTGTAGATGGTTACACTGCACTAACTACTCCACCCACAAATACTGTAGGATTTTTGTTTTTGCAATGAAAACTCAAGAGAAGTCAATGTCATTCTAGGAGGATTAACAAGTCCTATATTTTTGAAGGTAATGCATTTTAAGTTAGCTAAGGATATCTGGGACAAATTGCAGGTTTTATATGAAGGAGATAGCAAAGTCAAGGAAGCCAAACTACAAACCTACAGAGATCAGTTTGAAAATTTGAAGATGAAAGAAGAAGAGAACATTGTTGAATAATTTCATAGGGTAAATGGAATAGTTAAATCAATCAAAACAATAGAAGAAGAACTTATATATAAACCTATTGTACAAAATATCTTAAGGTCATTACCTATGAGATATGATGCCAAGATTTCTACAATTGAAGATAGACCAGAAATTGAAAAACTCACAGTAGATCAGCTCCATGGAATTCTTACAGCATATGAGATGAGAACATGAACGGAAAACAATCAAAATAAGAAACAACCTTTAAGGCATCTAAAGAAAAGAATAAATAGGAACATATGTCTAATGAATATAGGTCAGACATATTAGACGTAGAAGAGGCCAACTTTATAAAGAAACTACATAAAGAATTTGGAAAATACAAAGGAAAGCTACCCTTCAAATGTTTCAACTGTGGAAGAATTAGACACTTTGCTAACAAATGTCCCTATCCCAAGAAGGAGGATAGTGATGATGAATAATACCACAACTAGAAAGACCAATACAAGAAGAAATTTTATAATAAAAAGATAAACTTCTACTCCAAAGAAGACATCATCTCTTTAGACATAAGTGAAGATGAAGATTCAGAGCTTCTATTATGGGAATGAACACTCAAAATAATAATATAGATAATGAAGAAAACTCTGAAAGTGAAGGTGAAGTAGTTCTAGAAGCAGAACTGATTAGTACTCTGGAGGAAATAAGAAAGTATAAAAAGAAGAGCAAGATACTTAGGGAACAACTTCAAGAATTTGAAGAATCACATCAATCAGGAGAAACAGATGCATCATGAACCATCAAAGAATCAGAGAAGATCATTAGTTATTTGAATTCACAGATCCTGGAAGCTAAAAGAATTGAAGAAGTCATTTAAAAAAAACTCAATGATATATAACAAGTATGTGAGAAGCCAGAAGCTGAGATTGAGTTGCTAAAAGGTGAATTTGAAAAAGAAAAGAAGAGCTCAAAATTTGAAAATAGTTCAAAAATCTTGGATGAAATTATCAGTATTCAGAGGTCACCAAAGAACAAGACTGGTTTGGGATACACCCAAGACTCAACCTCTACATCACAAGGATCATTCAAAATACCAATGAGTTACATAGATTCTCTACAAAGCAAAGATGATACCATTGAAAACAGTTCCACATAAATAAAAATCAACACTCCCTACTAAAGTAAAATATGACAAGAAGAATACAATCACCAGAAGGAATCCCCATAATAAATAACTGTTTATTGGATATTGTTACTCTTGCAATAATTTGGACAAAAGAAAGTACACTCCAAAGATTATGGACAATACAATCATAGAAATTTCCAAATATATAAGAAAAATAAGTACAATACAAAGAAGAGAAACTATAAATCGTTTTCTCCTTTGGAAAACTTCAATATTGAATTCCAAAAATGAAAAAACTATGGCCATAAAGGAAGAGAATGTAGATTACCAATGCAATCCTTGAAGATAGGAAACCTTTTGAGGGGTTTGAGATCCCTTTAAATCAATAGTAGGAACCAAACCCTCCTTAGAGGCCCAATTAGACTCTGCACCGTTTGATGGGTGGAATGGTTCTCCAGATATTTCAATCTAGCCAATTTACCGATGGGATTTACTTAGTGATTGACAGGATATGTTTCTGTGAAAGTTCCTCCTTCATATTAAACGTTTCTCTTTTTGTATTTTCTTTTATTAGATGAGTCTGATAAAGTAAGGTGTGATGGTGTAAACCAACTGATAGAGGGAAGCCTTAAGTACTCAAGAAGGTCGAGCCTAGGATAACCCTCGTGCTCTAGCATGCAGACAACGATATTCACACTTATTACAAGTCTAGTAATAATACGTTAAGTTGTTGGTATTTCACATTGACTGAGCTACAATTATTGAAATAAAATATGCATGCAATAAGATAAGTGCAAGAAAAATAGTTTCCTTATCTCTACCATCAATCATATATTAACACAACGATTCACTTTTCATCATTTAGAAAAAAAGAATTGTTAAAGTATTGAAGAATATACCTTATCAATAGATTCATAAACTATTACTCGTTACAACATCAACTACTGAATTAAAAAACGAAAGTAGTTCCTCCTCAATCCAATCACATAACGCCTTTTATGAAAATAAATTTTTCTTTGGTTCTGAGCAAGACTTCTTAATTAAAGTTGCTCAGAAATAATTCTTTACAATTCTCAAAAAGAGGGTCTTTACCCAAAACCATCGACCCTTCCCAAAAGGTTGATCTCCTTATTTATAAAGAATTACTAACTTAAAATAGATACTAAAAGTTTTTGTTAGTAAGACAAAATAAGGACACATGGAACTTGATCTCTTTGTTCTCTTGAGATTGTCTAGTGGTTCTACTAGAGTGGATGACTCTTCTCGTACTCTGACCACTTGACAAAGAGATCCTCACATGTATTAGCATATGGGAATCTGTGATGGTGCATCGGGGCTGAGAGGGTTTCCTTTATTTCTATTTCATGTTCTCTATATCTGATCATCTTGGCACTTAAATGTTGCAGAACTGCTCGAGCCTTGATTGGATGTTCCATAAACTTCTGTACCTAACCTGGTGTCATTCTCACCACCTGTACGATATCTACTTCCCACATTGAGTCATGTTTTGCATGTCGTTTGACTATTTCATTCAAGCCGAGAAAGTATTTGAGTGAGCTGAACTCTGGGAGGCCAATGTCTTTCATCTCCCAATTGATCTTTTCCCATCTTCTTTGGCACTCGGCTCACCTCTTATGTATCTTTTTCTTAAGTTCCTAGGCCATACTTACCTAGTATTTGGCTTCGTTCTTAATCCGGGAGATGTTTTTATCCATCAACACTCTGATGCCACACTCCTTTGTATCTTGTCCCTTTTGTACTGCGTTGATATAATCGATTCATTCTACATCCTGGTATTCCTTTTCATACCATCTCTTCACGTATTTATAGGTTTCTGGTTCTGGTGCCATGAGAGTGTCTTCTTGAAAATCGAATACACATGCAGTGAAGAGATGTCTTTCGCTCATGAATTCTACATATGTGTCTCGGAATTCACTCTTCAGAAAAACTATTGCTTGTGTTGGGTCTTGGTAATATTTCACCAAATGGCGTAGATGGTCTAGCTCCTTATTTGTGGTGGCCAATTCCTTTTCGTCTATCTTTACTCGATCCAATGTGATATCAATGATAACCATCCTTGCACCAATTAGCTTAGATGTATTTGCATTTTCTGTGATGAGCAACGTTTCTCTTGTGGTGATGAGAATCACGCTATCGAGTGTGAGCCTCCTTTTCTTGGTTTTTATCCTCATTATGGATTTCCTCTTCCTGTCATAAGAAATCACCTGTATATCGATGAACTCATCCATGTTCTCAGGGATTTGTTGGTCTCCCTAGGTCAGAGTGTTTCCCAGGCTTCTTGTCGTATATATTTTCTTTAGGACTGGCTCTTGTACTTCTTTGATAGGGGAAACTTCTGTATGTTCCAATGGCTTGACCTCCGTCTGGTGGGGTACCAACCTTAATTGGAGAGACAATCACAGGCTCAAAACTTACTTGGTGATTGACTGTAGAGGTGTCGATTTCTAGCTATTGCAATTCCTCTTCTTGTTCACGAGAACCTAGATCATCCTTGGAGTTACCTTTCGGGGTCCCCTATAAGTCATGAAATTTAGTATCTAGGGTACTCTCGGCCTCATGGTCTCCCTATAGAGGGTTTATAATCGAAGTATCAGAGATTGGTGCAAATGATTCCCTTGGTTATTTCTCCTCTATGATTGGTACTAGAGTTATAAGCGAGACATTTGATATCTCTTCATCATCATAGATAGTAATTAGATAAAAAAAATGGTGTTATGTAAACCTGTTTCACCTGGTGTTCCTGGAATCTCATGCCGGGTTGGAATAGTCACCAATGATTTGGCCAATGGTGACAGAACTATGGGATTTTCCATATCGACGGTTTCCTCCAGTGGGGTTGATTCTGAGCCATTTATCTCCTCTTCGATGTTGATTGGGTCGACCAAGGTGATCCTGATAGGTTCTAAGAGTTGAGGATCATTTTATAACTGCTGGATGACTCTTTGGGCTTGTTCTAACAACAACATCCCCCTCGTATGTGCCTCTGTAAATTTTACTGCTCTATTTTCTTCTCTAACCCCGAGGGATTATTGATCTGTTTGTTCTATCATTTTGACTTGCTCATCCATACTCATAGCTTTGAAACTAGTCATATTTGGGTTAGATTTTCTTATTAGTACCTCCTCCCAGTCCCGAGCACATTTTATAAATATCTCTTCTTCAAACTTATCATGTGTGTATGGCCAACAAGAAGAGACTTGTGATACATGTTGAATAACTAGGCCTTTAGGGTCATGTTTGAAAAATCAACCTGTTGGTAATCTATATTCCAGTTGTCTCAAACCTTCTTGTTTATCTTGCGCAGTATCCTTCACTATGAAAAACCCTACATGGAAACCATAAGGTATGAACGCGTGTTTCTTGTCTTTAACCAAAGTGGCGTTATAGCCCTACAAGATGGTATGGTAACAGATTTCTCCTATGAGGAGCCAGTTTAGGATGTGAGTGGGGATTAAATGTGGTGTGACAATGCCCCCAAAATCCCTGATATAATTCATGGTTTCCTCTATGTACCAGTGTCCTACCTTTGAAATCATTTTCTTGGCCGCTACAGACAGTCTTGGGAAATCTTTCTTGAAAATAATAAAATAGACCCGAGCTATGAATTCATCACAGATGAGAGCATGAGATTTGTTTACCTATTTTCCCATATAATGTTGAAGTAGACATGTACAGGTAGTTCGACGAAATGCCAACTCATATTCATGACGGGGAATACATTCCTTGCGCATATTACATCTAGCAGATATGAAGCTATGTGAAAAGAGGATGCTTCTCCATCCTTTGGGGTCTAAGCTTGCAATATTCTAGTGCTCAATTGTTTAGAAATGATTTCTCCTCAGTTGAAGCTACTCCCAGAGATGGCCATAGTGTATTCCAAGGGAATCCATGCCTCCAATAACTAAGCACAATCTCTCTCCTCATATAATCGACAGATTAGAGCCATTAAATAGATGTATGACACCCTTAGATTTGTTGTACCATACCAGTCATTGCTCTGGTTTGTGAATTTTTTGTCTTCCTTCCACCAAGAGGCCATTATTCGGCTGGTGTCATGGAACTCATAAAAATTCACTATGAAATTCATGTTTAACCACTCCTCCGGGTCCCTGATCTTGTAATATTTATAGACCTTTGTCGGGAGAAAAACACAGACACATTCGCCATTCTCATCATTGAATAGGCACTTCATCGTGTCTGTGTGATGGATTATCCACCCCAGAGTCTCAATACAGGGAAAGATCGAGGTTCAAAAGGATACCATATGCAGGCATAACCACTAGATGTTCAAAAAAACCTAGTTGTCGAGCGCCCTTACATCCAGGTCGTTGTCGGGAATATATTCTGGGTAATCTTCCTGGTTAATTCTATTGAAAAAATATCCCCATTATAGGAGCATTATATTTTAACTAGTGCTTGCCTCTATATCTCCAAAAGCAGGGGGCTCAAAATATGCCTTGTTAGTTGACGTTTTTATGACTGGTTCCACTCTAGTAGCAAATTACAACTACCTCATAGCACCAAGAGAAGATCCTTCACCAACCTTTGCTTCCTTCAATTTTGGTGCCCTTGGTGAGCGTCTGGTCGTTGGCTTCCTTGGATGCATTTTTATGCAAAGAGAGCAGAGTTAGACATCATTTTTTAGAGAGAATATTGATATATAAATAAAATGCAACCACCGAAATGATAAAATCAACACATACCTCTTCTTCACATTAGCTTAACTTGGTTTTTAAATTCTGAGAATCAAGTGCAACTCTTGAGATGCTCTTTTCACTTCTTTTACTGCTCTAGAAACAAGAAACTTGTGTGCAGAATGTTGGGGTTCGGAACTTCCTTAGTGATTAAATGAAAATAATACTTACCTTGTTGCATCAGTTCTTCAATTCGGGGCGTAAGTGCGGTTTTACAAAATTTGTCACCAAGATCCATATTATGCTCAATATTAAATGCAGTTGTAGGTTGGTGACAAGAGTGAGCTATATTGTGGTTCATGGGCCATTTCAAATTCCCGTTATTCGGTCAGTGCACAAGGTAGCAATGTATGCAGAGTGAAACATTAATTGACCTATTAAAAGACATAATCCGATCTTATTTTGTGTTGAAAACATCCCATCATTTCGCTAATTTGAACAGGTGGATTGGGGGTCGGTGTTTTTCTTAGACAATGTTTGTTGATATCTCTTGGAAAAATATTTGATGCCGATCCATATTGTCGTATGAATATTATGTGGAAATGTTGACCCAGAAGTGCGATTAGGACATGGGGACACCTGAAGTGACTCAGGATGAAACTAGGCTTTACGAAGTGCCCACGCATCAGAGACACACGGCGTTTTAAATTTGTCTCCTTCGCCTAAGATTTTATTCGATATCAGGGATTTTCATTAGATATGTGCTTTGACAAACATGTCCTACCCTACTAATGCTGAAGAAGTAACGTCGATATGTTTAAACAATTGTTCCCAAATTACCCCCCCTCGAAACTTGTTGATGTTGAAAATGCATAGGTGATCGGTGATCAATGATGTATCAACGCGAAAACTTCCACCATTTAAACCTTTGGAATTTTACCGACTCCAAACAATGCATCGAAAAATGATGATTGAAGGTTCTTTATAGCCTACATTAGTATATTACCCTTCCATATTTCGTCGACACCGATGGGATATCGACAATTTGCTGAAAATTCTTCACAGACAATCAACACATATTTACTTCATTTTTTCCTGATATCAATGATACATCGATGATCGACGATTATTGTTACTATGTGGTCATTTTACTGCTCACATTTTTTTGATGCCTAAAATAAGCACGTGTCTCACAATTTAAGTTGTGAATCATTAGTTAAAATGCCAAGTTATTTTTTAGATACAAAGGTTTCACTTTGATAGGTCCAAATAAGTCCAATTTGATTGATGATGAGACATGGAAACAAACTTAACAATACCTACACAACAGAATCAATTTAGAAAGTAGAACAAAAGAAAACAAGTGGCACCCAAAAGAGAAAAAAAATTCATAAAAGCTTTTAGGGTGTTTTGAGCGCTCAACAAATGGCGATTTTTTGGGTGAAAACATAATATTTTCTCCTTCCTTAGGGATTATATTGTGCAAAAGTTGGTTGAGAAGCTAAGTGGCTTCACTTCCATCAGAGTATTTCTTATCCATGCATGTACAACTTATCGGGTTCGTGAATCAGGGTCTGCTTATGGAGTTCGACCCGTTTTCCACTTTTGTTCCTTTAGACCATGACCCACGCCCCTCTTTGACAAAATATGGGTAAAACATTCACTGTATCGAGGTTGTTTTAGTTATCATTATTCTCTTTCCATGGTGTTGCTATGTTGCCAGCGATTGCCCATAGCCCCAACAGAGTCACCCCAACATCACATACCTTTCTTCGTTGCCAGCAAACATCCATAACCTAGATGGATTTATCTGCATAACCTCTCTGACTTCGCACTCATTTTAATATAATCGATTTACTTTTGGCAGAAATTCCATGAGTGAGTTGGAGAGGAGGACGTTTATTATCTGCAAGGAGAATTTGCTAAGGAAAAAATGTTCTCAACTCTGTCTAGAGGTACACGTGATCCTTTCCAACTGACCATCTTTCCCTTTGGGCTTTACCATACCACCAGGAGGATACTTTATCACTTACTAAGGTTGTTTGTTTTACAAAGACAAGATATATATCTCCTTTAAGAAACATGTAATTGCCCAACGTTTCTTGTGCTTCATGTAAGCATGAGTTAGGAGCAGAGTTTTCTACACCATATTTATTAAAGTTGACCACTACTTTATGGAACACAACTTAATTACAAGAAAACACCAATAAAATAAAAGAAAAAAAATAAAAAAGGAATTTGCAATCAACCTACCCTAAACCTACACATTTATCCTAATCAGAATATATTCTAAAAGAAACATGAAAAAGACACGCATTTTTTTTTAACAAAAGTAGTGTTTTAGGGCTTGGCCATTCACTGGGAGGGTGTCAGTTCCCCCCCTTAGATTTTTCAACCAATACGTTCCTAACCCAATTTTCTCGGATACCTGGAAAGTTCCGAGCCATAGATTTTGAAACTTCAAATGTTTTCCCTTAGGTTCGCTTGCTCTATCCCATTGCAGGACTAAGTCACCTACTTCAAAATTATTCTCTTTGGATTTATGCTTGTCAAACCATATTTTAACTATCTACTAATGAGAGGTGAACTTATATTTTTCTTTCTCCCTTTCCTCTTCAAGCATGAGGAGTGTATCAATTCTTTGTTTAATAACTGATGAGGGCTATCCTCTTGAAGCATGAGGAAGATGAAGTGATGGAAGATACAACCTATTTTGGAGAATGGATTCTTGTTTGTATACTAGAAAGTATGGGGGGTTCCCTATAGCTTCCTTGGGTGTTACTCTATCTTCCCATAAGGTATTATGAAGCAAACTATGCCAATTCCTTTGACTGTCTGTGAATGTTTTCTTCAAGATCCTCACTGTATTTTTATTAGTTGATTATGCCACCCCATTTCTTTGTGGGTAGTAGTTTGCAGAGTATTTTATTATGATTACTTTGTCCATATCAAACTCTATTAATAGAGTAGAATAAAAGTAGGTCGCATTTTCAAAAATGAGAATGGAAGGCATCCCTAACCTTGTGATCAGTTGTTGCTCTATGAATTGGATTACAACATTTTCATTCATGTGAGTCAGAGGGATGGCGTCTTACCATTTTGTAAAATAGTCCATAGCAGTTAGTATATAATTACGTTGTTTTGAAGAATTAAGAGTAATGTCCCCTATGACGTCTAACCCCCATTGCTCGAATGGTTTGGATATGGTCACTAGTTGGAGTGGGACAACTACCCTCTTTTCTCTACCAGTTCTCATTTGACAAGATTTACAGTTTCTAGTGTATGTATGGGTGTCCCTAAATAGAGTAGGCCAGTAATAACCGACTCTTAATATTTTGTGAGTTGTGGTATGCAAATTTTCCACCCGCATGACCATCATGGATCTCCATCATAACCTTTTCTACATCTTCACGTTCAAGACATATCAAGAGTACTCCATCATAATTTTCGCGGAAAAGTGTTGAATTTATGAGGTAATATTGCGTAGAGTTTAGCCTGAAAGCTCTCCTTTCCTTAGGGCTTAGGTTTTCTAGGCAAGTCCCATGATGAAGGAGGTAAATCGATTTTCCATACCAAGATTATTTCCCCGGGGGAATGTATAAAGATTCACTGCACCATAATTCTAATTCATTATCCCACCTGGGGTCTTCATTTATTATATCTTGGGCTTCTACGACTAGTTTACACAATCCTTGTCCCTTAATTAATTTGGCAGGTTTTATATCTAGATCAAACTCCTAGACGACTACCATCCAATTTCCCCTTATCTATCCCATCTCCTGTTGAGTGAATATGGATCAGACTGCGAGATGAGGCACGATGAACTTGGTGTTGTTTTTTGAAATGTAAGATATGAAATGTTTTACTTATTTATATACCGCATAAGTCGGTTTGTCTATAGCAGGTTAGTTCAATTAGACTCCTTGGAAATTAGTGCTCATAAATGATATCGATGCCTCATTGTTGTCAACATCCTTCTGGGTCAATACTACAACTAAGGATTGGTCGGAGGAGAAATTATATAGGAAGCAATCTTTACTAAAGTCGGGACTTCACAGCACTGGAGCTTGAGAGATTACAATCTTGATAATGTTGAAGGAATATTTTCGCTCATCATCCCACTTAAACTCTGCATCCTTGCGAATATTTTTTTTTAAGGGTTTGACAGTTTCAACGAAATCAGGTGTGAACTTCCTCACAAAGTTAATTTTCCCAAAGAAAGATTGCATAGCCTTTTTTTTATGGGGCAAGGGAAGCTGAGATATTTCCTTTATTCATTCGGGATCTATACAAATTCCTACTTGAGATATAATATGACCTAGTATTCTCCCTTCCTCGACACCAAAGATAGTTTTCTTAGGGTTTAAAGATATTCCATATTTCCTACACCTTTCGAAAATATGGGTTAGATGTTGGATGTGGTCTTCTCTACTCCTTGAATACACAGTCACGTCGTCCAAATATACTACTACACATTTGTTAATCAATCCCCAAAAAACTACATCCATGGCCCTTTGGAAGGTTTCCCCTGCATTAATCAACACAAAGGGCATGCGCTTATAAGCAAAATTTCCACATTTGGTTCGGAAGGTAGTCTTCAATTGGTATTCCTCTGAAACTAAGACCTAGTTATAACTTGAGAAGACATCTAGAAGGGAAAATATTTTAGAGCCAGACACAGTCTAGAAGAGATGTTCCATGGCTGGGACTGGGCAGTTATCCTTTTCTGATCCTCTATTAAGGTTTCTGAAATCTACACACAGGAGAATCTCCTTAGACTTTTTCCTGACATGAACCAAATTGGATACCCAGGAAAAGTGTCTAACCTGAAATATAATCTTAGCATCTAACAATTTCTTTATTTATTGATACATTAGGGGATCCAGAGATGGATGGTACTTCCTGAGATTTTGTTGGAAGGGTTTTAATCCATATTTTAATGGGATAGTGTGTTGGATATTGCGAGTGTCATAAGTTTTCAATTCTCGGTAGGACCATGCAAAAACATCTTGATATTCTCTAAAACGTTTGAGATAAGATTTCTTGTCTTCTTTAGACACTATTTTACGTAGATTGACATTATTAGGGTTTTATGAGGTTCCTAGGTTTATATTCTCGTATATAGGACATCAAATCACTGTTTTTGTATTCTATGACCCTTTAAATATTTCCCTCGGGTCGAAAAGGTTCTCCAAATTGGCTACCCCTTTCGATATCATGTGGAATCCTTGTTTATTATTAGAGTGATGTGTTCCCTTCTTCAGTTAGTGGAAATAGGTTTCTTCCAGTTTCTCTTGGAATAACTCATCATCAATAGCCAAATCCTTAAATTTCTCTTGATTAGTTAGGAAATCTATAATATGTTCATCTCCTTCAAAACCCTTCAAATTAGAAATATTGTTGGGTACTGATGGTTTGTAGATTAGTTCCACAATGAACCTGGGGGATTCATAGTATTCTAAAGGGGATAACCTTGAGGCTAGAGTGGCTAGGGAATCAAGAAGAGTATTCTTTGTCATGGGAACAACAACAATATTGAAGGCCTCAAAATGTTCTATTAGACTATGCACCTCTTGTTGGTAATTTCTCAAGTAGGGTGAATTGCAATGGATAATATTCTTCACTTGCCTATCAATAATTTCAAAGTCCCCTATTGGCCCTTGACCAAGTTTTGGGAGATTCTTGGTCATATTGACCTATGTTGGGACTTCATCGGCTTGTCAAAAGAGGAGTGCAAGATGAAGTGGAGATCACGAGAACTTGGCCCACTTTTGGATCCTTTTTGGGTTTTTGGGAATATGTAATGAGAATGGGATGTTGTCCCATGGGTTTACCCATGTTTAGGCCTATTTTGTATGTATACATAGAAGGGTAGGCAATGTAAGAAGAAGTCAAATAATGCATCTATGTGATGTGAATGTATGCAAAGTGTGAGTAGAGTCTGTAAGTGCTTTGTGCATGACTATAAGAGACTTGAAGAGCTAAGTGCAAGTCTTTGTAGCAGATTATGGAGGGCTTAATGCTATAATGCAAGGAAGAAGGATCTAGCGAGTTGCGCAGATATTTTGTCCTGTGTAGAGTAAGGGTTTTGATGGCTCTGTGCTTGTAACCGATTGAATGAAGACTATAAATAAGAAGAGTTGGTGGACTTATCCCCAGGGTGGGGTTGAACCACGTAAATCCTATGTTATGATGCTTTGTACTTTGTCTTATGTGATTTACATGTTATTTGCTAAGTGCTTGGATGTATTTAGATAAATCTACTTGTGCTTTGTGCTTATTAGATGTGAGAATGTTAGATCTAATCTATATGGTTATATTTAGTACTTGATATACTTGATATGATCTATTTTCCTATGCTAAGTGCTTGAATACAATAGATTAGTGTTAGTACTATGAAGCTCTGTTCTATTAGTGAAGTGGATATTTCTTGCATATTGAGGAACTGACGATGTTGAGTTCTTTATTAAGTGTTAGAATCATAGATTTGTGTCCTAGCTAAGTTTGCAAACACCTGAGTCTTGCAACCACCCATGCCTCTACCTCGGGTGACACTTCATCTGCTTCATAGGTGTTGCCGAAAGGGTTGGTAGTTAGGGCTTTGTTGGTGTGATGTTGTAGCGTTGAACCCTGGGTCTGCCCCTGTGAAAATAAATGATTCCATTACCAGGACCTGAATCTGTGATTGCTAGGAATTGAGAAAGAAGAAGTTATGTGCAAAGATTCATCCTGAAATTGTGAAAGCTTCATGCGTAGATCTATTCCCTAGTGCACAATGTCCTACTCGATTTATAAATATCTGTACTAAAGAAGGAAACCCGATATGAAGAAAGGAGGTCAGATTTGAAGGAAAGAAGCAAGATCTGAAATATTTGTGCTCTAAGAAAGGTAAAAGTGAGAATTTTTTATTAAAAGAGGTAAGATTTGGAAGCTTTGTGCTCTGTAGAAGTAATATAAGTGGACATTTTTGTTTCTAGAGTATGGATCTAGGTATGTTTAATAGAGTCTAACTTAGTTTGAAAATAGGGAATTAATAGGTGAAAGAAGGTTTGATATGAGTTGATCTGATAAGAATAGTGAAAGATATGTCATACCTATGCATAGAAAGAATGTCCGGACTAACGAATGGATGCAAGATCCTAGAAAGAATTTACTGTAGGTTAGCTACCATGATCCTAGTGCGCAATACAAAAGAGGTTGGGGATCATTTAAAATAAAGAGAGGATTAACCCTCTATTATAGTTGCAGAAGACCATGACATCTGGCTAAGGAATGCCCTGGTGGAAGACCTAGTTGCCTATGTTGTAAATCTCTAGACCATGAAGTGTTGGATTTCCCCATAATGATTGCTAAGATTGAAGGAATGAATCTAAATCAAGAAAAACCTAAGGCAGATCTATAAACTAAGGCTATAGAAGAACCCCATAAAGAATTAGAGAAGGTATTGATATAGATGAAAGAAACCTTGGATGACCACTGATATGTTATATTATCAGATATCTTTAAAGACAAGGAATGCCTTCAAGCAAGAATAGGATAATTCAACATTGACTTTGTTCTAGATGAGGAAACATAGGTGAATTTCATGACCAAGAGAACTTGGCAAGATATAGGGATGCCTGCTATGACTCCCTCATTAGGAGGAATAGGGTTATTCAGAGGAAAACTAGTAAACCTGTGTGGAAGGCTCCCTCAGATACCTATGACCATTAATGGAAATTCGACGGAGGAAGATTTCAAGATTATTAAATTTGTTGAAGACCACACCCCGTTTACCATGTTAATAGGAAAACCTTGGATTGACAGAGATCAAGCCAGACAAAAGAAAGAAGAAGAAGTCTTGGAGTAGAAGAAACATGAGTTAAAATATTTCATGACTAGAAGGATCACACACTTGATCGAAGAACAAGAGAACATATCGAAGCTATTTAGCACTAGAAACCCAGATGTTGAAGCTACAAGAACATTAGGAGACTCACAACAGACTGAAGTACCTATCTCATATAAAGAAGAAGTGTTAACCCTGAGTCCTAGGAGAGAATCTCAACAGTGCGAAGTAAATAAGACCACGGAAGATAAGAATTAGAATGGAAGATGAACTACTGAGATGAAGCTCACTATAAAGAAGGCTAGAAAGCAAAGTAATAAGAGAGATAAGTTACAGAAGGTTCTAGAGGGAACTTTGCAGACATAAAATTTGCAGAATTGGAGCTTCGTTGGGATACCAGAATAGCGATACATGGCACTTTGACACGGCGAAGCAATATATCCGTTGGGGATATTATAACTATTCGATCGATGCTCCGAATGGGAAGAAAGGAAATAAAGGTTTGTCATCAGATCATTAGACCACGCCATAATGGATCGAACAAGAGTTAATGGATGCTCATAACCGTTGCAAGTGAACCATTGTCAAGTTACCTATTTATCTCATCACGCCATGCATGAAGAACATTTTTGCTAACTTAGAGTTTGAGCCTACAGACTAAGTGAATTGTATACAATGATCATTGTGCTATTGTTGTTTGTTCTAGTGCAATATCTAAGTTCATCGTGACCCCATAATTTTAATCCCAAGCGTGTATGTCCGACGAGATCACCACAGTTGAAGAATCAGTAATGGAATTTCTCCTTGACTTAGTGACTGAAAGAGTCATGTCAGAGAGAGGAGTGTCTACAGGTGTACACACATATTCGATGAGAGGACTGTCAGCCTCTCCATCCACTACTTGAGTCGGTCCATCCCAGACAATAGATGAAAAGAGAACTAAGAAAAAGGATGATCTCACGAATGATAAGTTAATCCCGAGTATACTACCCACCTATATACCACCTATGATCAATGCAATCAATCGATACAGTGTGCCCAGATATTTTGAGTACGCCTTGGTCATTGCGTACCTCCCAAAGGGGATACGTGCAGTTCACGTCAACCAAGATAAAATTGCAGTGTTGAAGTTTAGTGACATCAACCTCGGTGACAGGAAGGTCTATAGCATGCTCGCCCTGCATAAGTATCTGACCAAAACAAAAGGAAAGAATTCAAAGATAATTCCTCAATCATGGACCCATAACCTCACGCAGTCCACACTGCTCAACGTCATGAAGATCCCACACTTCGGAAGGCACCAAGAAGTGAATGCATGCATCAATCTACTATTGTCCTATTACCATGGAAAATACTTATGGTTAAATCTTCGTATCATAGTGGATGCGATGTTGATCAATCAGATCATAGAGATAAGCATGCAAGGCCCTGACCCACATGATTTTTACCTAAAAAAAGCCATGGATCATGCTCTTGTGCAAAAGATTAAAGACACCTATGAAGATGTCTAGAAGGGAACATGAGGCTACAAGGTAGATTCTATCTAGAGCGGCACAGTGCGCCTCACCTGCCAATTGATCACAGGAAAGTTGGTGCGAAAGAATCAACCCACCCAAGTCACTAGTTTCATAGTCAACCTCACAGGGAAGTGCGCAGAAAAACTTCAGATGAATTGGGCGCAGTATCTAGTGAACCAATTAGAATTGGATTGTAGGGAAGCCCAAGATCAAGGATATGAATTTCACTTTAGTTGGATGTTGATCCTGTTCATTTTCATTGCATGGGAGATGCTGGAAGGTGTGACCTTCCCAGACATCAATCCATTTGAACCTCTTGCCATGAAGTTCAGTACATTGTGGTACTCGAACGATATGAATAAATAGTGGTAGTCAAATGATGTGTTCCATACATATTACAACCAGTTGAAGGTATCCATCTAGTCTGAGCCTCGTATGACCCCGATTGCCCTCCACAGGTTTTGACCTTTAATGAAATTCAACGTGGAACGCCATTTTATTTACATCATAGCACGCGTAGATGGACATAAAAAACAGCTGCAATCATAATACAAGCTGACGGAGGGTGACTTGGAAGAAATTACCAAGGAATGGTCAACAAAACTCCTTGTTCTAGTAGACCTTGTAGATATTTCTGATGCTGACAGCCCAGAAACAACGCAAGATACAGCCAGACCTAGCAAGATAAAGAAGGCCGAAGAGGTCCATGATTTAGATAGCGCATCTGTGAAGACCACTTCCATATCAGCAGAGTAAGGAGGAGATGGCGCAAAATTTGAACTAAAGAAAGGAGAGGCTACACTTCCTAGATATGAGGAGAACCCCTCAAAGAAAAGGAAGGTTTCCCCACCAAAACCCTCATCCCAAAAGGAAGTGAAAGAAACCAGGACCAAATTTGAGACAACCCTCACCTCAGATGAATTTAACTTCATTGTCGCAACACTGAAAGATGCTTCACTGGAGATAGCAGAGAAGCAAGAATATAAGGAGGAGTTGTTTAGTTGGATTAAGGATGAGCTTGAAGGGGTGCAGCAGGCATTACAGTCCATCCACACAGTTTCTATTGCGCCTCTATCAGTAGGAACAACAAAACTAGGTGACGAGCTAGCTCAACTACACCACATCACTGATATAGTTGAAGCTTGCCTTCGACAAGGTCAGGAAGAGACAGCAAAATCCAACCATGATTTAGTGCAAGTACAAAAAGACCTTGAGGAGAAACATAGTGCTGTAGAGCGGGAAAATCTTGCTCTGCAAGTGAAGTGGGATGAAGAAAAATCACAGTGACAACAAAGCAAGGAACAATTGCTCACCAAGCAACTCAAAGTAAAGGAAATGGTTCACATAGCACTTCACTCTGTGACAGTTGTTGAAGTAAAGGCTGAAGTACAAGTTCCACAATAGGTGGCACAACTTGAAGAGGTAATCTAGCAGCTCCAACAACGCATAGTAGACTTGGAGCTCCGCACTATGCCCAAGACCCCTCAAGATGTAAGATACCTAAGGGAAGCAATTTCCCGCAACACAGTTGACAGATTAAAATCTCTTGCCTTGGAGTGCAAGCAACTGAGTAACCGGAGTGCCTAGAGTTATAGGCTTTAGAGTCGCAGCTCAAGGAAGCAAAACAACACGTAGACACACTACAAGTGCATCTGAAATCCCTGTCAGTCGTAGAAAGAATGAAATGGTCTTAGGAGTAACGCCAGGGATGATTTTAAGGACGAAAAATTATTTTAAAATATAGAAACCTTGGCGAATCTTACTAATTCTTCATATGCCAACTATAAATGTTTGGCGATATTTTTGTAAAAATATTCAAATTTCTAAGGATTTTATATAGTTTTTATAAAATTTTGGTGATTTTTAAGGTAAAATGATTTTATCCTATAGAATTTGGGTGAATCATTTTTAAAATAGAGAATCTTGTTTTTGGAAAAACCATGTAAAATTAGCCCATGAGCGAAATTTAGCCCCTAAAATCTTCTATGAGTAACGCACCACCCAAAAACAGATCCATATGATTCAAAGCAGAGTGATGGAAGTTACTCAATGACTTCAACTAGTACAAGATAAGGCATTCCAGTTATTCACAGAGGTTGAAATCCGAGGAGTAGAGCTAGAATAGGTTGTCATTGCAGCAGAATAGTGCCTAGAAGGACCCATGAACGACACAGTGATCCATGAATTCACCGAGCAAGAGGTCATTGCACAACAGTAGGTTGAAGTAGTGCGAACCAATATTGAGGCCTTCGACGCATAACTGGTCATATCAGAGTGACTCGGGACAAGTCATAGGTGAGTGTTGGGACCCTGTTGGACCTTGACCAAGTTTTGGGAGATTCATTTTCATATTGACCTATGTTGGGACTTCAAAAGCCTATCAAAAGAGGAGTGCAAGATGAAGCGGATATCATGGGATCTCGACCCACTTTTGGATCCTTTTTTGGTTTTGGGGAATATGTAACGAGAATGGGATGTTGACCCATAGGTTTACCCATGTTTAGGCTTATTTTGTATGTATAAATACAATCATAGGCAATGTAAGAAGAAGTTGAATAGTGCATCTATGTGATGTGAATGTATGCTAAGTGCGAGTAGAGTCTATAAGTGCTTTGTGCATGAATGTAAGAGACTTGTAGAGCTAAGTGTAGGTCCTTGTAGTAGATTGTGGAGGGCTTAGTGTTGTAATGCAAGGAAGAAGATTTTAGCGAGATGTGCATATCTTTTATGCTGTGCGGATTAAGGGTTTTGATGGTTTTGTGCTTGTAACCGATTGATTGAAGACTATAAATAAGAAGAGTTGGTGGTCGTAGCCCCAGGGTGGGGGTGAACCACGTAAATCCTATGTTATGATGCTTTTTGCTTTGTCTTATGTGATTTACATGTTATTTGCTAAGTTCTTGGATGTATTTAGATAAATCTACTTTTGATTTGTGCTTATTAGATGTGAGAATGTTAGATATAATCTATATGGTTATATTTAGTGCTTGATCTACTCGATCTGATCTATTTTCCTATGCTAAGTGCTTGAATACAGTAGATTAGTGTGAGTACTAGGACGCTCTTTTCTATTAGCGAAGTGGATATTGCTTTCATATTGAGGAACTGACGGTATTGAGTTCTTTATTAAGTGTTAGAATCACATATCCGTGTCCCAGCTAAGGTTGCAAACACCTGAGTCTTGCAACCACCCCTGCCTCTACCTTGGGTGAGATTTCATCTGCTTCACAGGTGTTGCTGAAAGAGACGGTAGTTAGGGATTTTTTGGTGCATTGTTGTAGCATTGAACCTTGGGTTTTCCCCTGTGCCAACATCCCCAAAACATTTTAGTTCTTTAATGTTTTAGTCTATGGGTTTCTTCAGTCCCTGAAGTAGAGCTTCATACTCAACAATGTTGTTGGTGCATTCAAATTCTAGTCTACAGGATAGGAATTTCCGCTTCCCCTTTGGGTCAATGAGAATAAATCCTTCTCCTAAACATTCTTGTGATTTATACCCATCAAAGTAAAATGTCCAAACTTGTGAGAAAAAATTAGAAACTTCTTCAGGCCTAGTTATTTTCTCATCTTCGTATTCCTTGTCTGTTGTTTTCAACAGAGGTTCCTGACAGAAGATGCTTTCTTTTACGGCTGCCAGTAGATTCACTTGAAAATTAATTTAGGATTTTTGAGTGAGAGGTACATTAGATGAGAGGGGTGAAATTGTCGAAATCAAAATCGTAGAAGTAGTTTCCTATCACAGGGAAATTTTCCGACAAGGGTTCCTTGAAGGCTTCTAAATCAGTGACAATATGTTTGAGATATATTTCCCTATCAATCCTAATCATGTTGGTATGTTCATTTAATGGAAACCAGAGGTGAGCCCAGTCTGTGCTAAATTATCCATTCAATTTCTTGGACCAATCTCGACTGAGTAGCAGTCCATAAGCCTCAGGGATATCTACTACAATTATGTCAATTACTTGAACAAATTTGGGGTGTGTAGCCATTCTGATCATGACATCCTTAAGTTCCCCAATAAATTTTACCTGATTAATGTATATTTGTATAATGTGTTTATCACTTTTGAGCAGGGTCACATTTAATTTCTTGCATATGGACAATGGAATGACATTGGAGGATGCCCCTGAATCGACCAAGCAATTATGCAGGTTTCTATTGAATACTTCAAACGTTAAAAGGAAAGGTGGGACGAAAGGCTTTCCTCTTTAAATATGTGGGAGATGGGACCTCACCTAGGTCCTTTCTTGTTATAGGGGCTTCTATTGACTTTAAGGCCTGTAACAGAAAATCCTTTTGCTGGGGAATCTTGCACATGTCCATGACCAACACAATAGCCTTCAACTTCTTTAAGTCTTCTACTATGTTGTAGTCTAGCTTAGGTGCTTCTCGTGTGTGTATGTTTATAGGATTTCTTTGGGAGACAAAATGTGCTTTCGAGTGATCGATTTTTTTCCCCTCTCGAGGATTGGACAATGATGAGATAATTTGAGACTAGTTGACCCTTACTTCGCGTTTTCATAGCCAAAACCTCAGCGGGTGGTTCCTGGACCTCAAATACATTGTCGAGAGGCATAGACAAGTCAAGATCCCACAAAAACATGTTTGTTTCTTCTAGTGAATCAACTTCTTCTAGATCAGAGATGTTCAACACTAAGCCACTTGATTGTTCGATAAGAGAAACTTCATCTAGGAACCGATTGGCCATTAAATTCATAGCGTGCACCCATTAGGGACTATTGGCCCTTGAACAAGTTTGAGGAAATCTTGGTCAGGTTTGACCACTTCTTGGAATTCGATGCAGTGATCAAGGAAGGAGCGCCCAGGCAGAGTTAAGATCATGGATCTCACTTGTTTTGTGGGATTTCTGGACCCAACAAGGGGCTCCTTAGGGTTTTTTTAATAGGTTATGGGATGTCGTCCCATGGGTTTACCATGATTAGGCCTTGTTGTAAAAGTATAAATAAGTGTAAGATTGTAAGGTAGAGGTAGCTAGCGATGTAAGAGTCAATAGTTGTGACGCTAAGTGAAAGTAGTTGTGGGAGATTTGTGAAACAAACAGTGTATGTAAGGCTCTGTGTTTGATGTAAGAGTTGGTTTTGTGCCTTCACCTAATTTTGGGAGGTAGGATTTGGTGCTCAGTGCGCAAATCTCCTATCCTCTTTGAATCTTGGCTCCATGGCTTAGTGCAAAGGAGCAGATGAATGTAAGAGATTGAAGAATAATAGAGAAGAAGAAGTAGTTGGTGGACGTAGCCCCACACTAGGGTAAACCACGTAAATATTGTGTCTGTTGTGTTTTTCATTGATCTTGTTAGTGATTTTGTTATTATGTATGATGGATAGATTTGATGTTGCTTAGTGCTTTACTTATGATTTATGAATGAATGCTAGATCTAACTTTGTGTTGTATGCTAAGTGGTTGACGTGTTTACTCTTTGTTGTTACTGCACTGATCTACCTTAGGGTTTTTTATGTGATGTTAATGAAGTTAATTAAAGATAATGCATATATCATGGTAAGTGTTGTTGAAGCACTTTGAGAAGTGTTAGAATCACAAATATGTGTCCCATATTGGTTATAGACACTTGAGTCCTGTAACCCCCCTGCCTTTAACTCAGGTGAGACTTCACCTGCTTCCTAGGTGTTTCTGAAAGGGTCGGTAGTTAGGGTTTTGTTGGTGCATTGTTGAAGCATTGAACCCTGGGTTTGCCCCAGTGCCAACAAATGGTTCCATTGTTGGGACCTCAAAACTGTGATTGTTGGGAACTGAAGTAAATAAAAGAGAAACTTTGTGTGTAGATATGTTGTTGTAGTGCACATCACTCTACTTGACTTACGAAGCTCTATGCTAAGAAATAAACCTGATCTGAAGAAAAGAGGTAAGATCTTGAAAGAGGTAAAGCTTTGTGCTTTGATAGAGCAAGATAAGCAAAAAAAATTGTTTCGGAAGAATGAATTTAGGTATGTTTAATAGATTATGTCCTAGTCTGAAAGCTAGGGAACAGTTGGAAGAAAGAGTTGATCTGAGTAAATTTGATAGAAATAAATAAATATATGTTATTCCTATGCATAGGAAGAATTTTTGGACTAATAAGTGGATGTAGGAATCTAGAAAGAATTTTTGCATATTGCAGGTCCAGCACTGTGATCCTAGTGTGAAATATAGGAGAGGTTGGGGAACATTTAAGAGAAAGAGAGGATTGACACTATGTTATAACTACATAAGACCGATACATATTGCTAAGGAATTCCTTGGTGCAGGTCCTATTTGTCTTTGTTGTAAAATTGTTGGTCATGAAGTTGAGGATTGCCCAAGGATGATTTCTAAAGTTGAACAAATTACCATGAGACAAGTGAACTATGAATGAATTCAAGAGAATAAGAGCATGTTAAAGAATAATCAAGGGAATGAGTCAAAGAAATCTTAGAATATGTTATCACATCTGAAAGAAATGATGAATGATCATAAATATGTCAAATTACCAAAGATCTTGAAGGTCAAAAAATGCATAAATACAAGAATAGGAGACCTCAACATAGATTGTGTCTTGGATGAGGAACACCAATGAATATTATGACAAAAGGAACTTGGGAAATTTTGGGAAATCCTACTGTGGTACCTTCATTGGGAAGGATAGGCTTGTTCAAGGGAAATATGAGAACAACACCCCGTTCTCACTTTTGTTAGGAAAGACTTGGATTGAGGAGAATCATATCAGAAGGAAAGCAGAGGAATAAGCTACAAAAAAGAAAAAGAAAGAACTAAGGGATTTCATAGCTAGAAAATTAGATCGATTGATAGAAGAACGAGAATCTACGTCGAAGTAATAGAACACAAGAGAATTAGCTGTTAAAGTTGAAAGAACACAAGAAGGTTTGAAGGATCTATCCATGCAATAAATAAGAATTCTCACCCAGGAATTAATAAGAGAAGGGATATTAACTTCGAACCCTTTGAGAGAAAATCAACAGTATGAAGTTACTACGCTAGGAGAATATAAAAATAAGAATGGAAAGAGAAACCCATAAACATTTATAGATACTTAGATCACAGGAAAGAAGGCAAGGAATCTCAACACAGACAAGTCCAAGTTAGAAATGCTATAGGAAATGATAGGGAACATATGGAAGACTTCGCATGAGTTAGGTCTGCAGGACTTAAACCTTGCCGGAATAACAAAACCGTGCAGAATGGGACTTTGCCCCAGCGAAGCTATATGACCGTTGGAGGTGCCCCAACCATTAGAATGGCGCTCTAGAATGGATAGTAAACACATTTATGGATGAATGGACCCTGTTTGGGACATTGAGACCATGCCATAACAAAAAAAATTGCATTGATGGAAGCATTCCTTCCCATTGGAAGAATCTGTTACGATGCTTGTTTATTTAACCCGTTAGATGTTGCGTCGAGACCACTTTTTGCTACCCATGATTATATGAGACAATAAGAGAAGTGATTGTGTGTCAATATTTGTTATCAGACATCGTTGTCTGTTTTTATACCCTTCTTATCCATTCACCTACCCCAAACTATTTGTTAATAGTGAGAATGTCGGTTGAGCACACTGAGCTAGAGAAGTCTGTAGAAGAGGTTCTGAAGAAGTTTATGGTTGATAGAGATATATCGGAAGGAGTATAGACATCATCAACCAGGGGACTCCAGGTTTCTCCTCCGATTGGATGTCATTCAATTTTTGTCAACCCCACGATCGAGAAACGAAGTAAGCATCCCGACAATCTGGCTAATGGAAAGCATATCTCGTCAATCTTACCAGAGTATATATTGTCTTGGGCTGGCACAGTTAACTGTGACAAAATCCCACAAGATTTCGAGTACACATTGATCACCACATACATTCTGAAGGGAATATGCATAGTGGGAAGTCAGTTGGGACAGATCCCACTACTGAAGAACAATGATTTCAACCTCAGAGATAGAAATAACTATGCCATTCTCACGCCTCATAGATATTTGATGAATAACACTAGTAAGAATCCTCACCTGGTCTCCCAGCCATGGATTAAGGGGCTAGTGTAGTCCACTATACTTAATGTGATGAAGATTCCCCATTTTATCCAACACCAGGAGGTTAATGCTTGTGTTAAAATCCTCTTGTCATGATACCATGGCGGATACCTATGTCTCGACTGGAATATTACTGTGGATTCAACGTTGATCCACCTGATCATAGGATTAAGCATGCATGGACCTAACCCTCAACAATTTTACCCAAGGAGGACCTCAGATCGCTCCCTGGCACAACACATCAAGGAGGCTTATGGCGAAGTCTCGAAGGAAAAGAGAGGCTATAAGGTAGCCTCTATCTAGGATAGTGCAATGCACCTCAATTTCCAACTCATAGTTGGCAAGCTAGTAAGAAAGAATCGCCCCACGCAGGTCAATGGGTTCGTGGTGGACCTCGCATGAAAATGTGTGGAGGGGATGCAGATGAATTGGGCAAGTTACCTCATCAATGAGATCAAGAAAGATTTCCATGAAGCTCAGGGTCATGGATACAAGTTCCACTTTAGCTGGCTGCTCGTATTGATTGCATTTCTTGCTTAGAAAATTTCTGAAGGAGCCACCTTCCCAGAGATCAAACCATCGGAGTTGTTGGCCGCTAGGTTCTCTACCTTGTGGTACATGAATGACATGTTGAAGAAATGGAAATCAAACATTGTTTTCCATGCCTACTATCAACAATTGAAGGTTTCCATCAAGTCATTCCCATGCATGACACTGCAAACCTTGCACCAGTACAGAATGATTTCCAAGTTCCGTACAGATCCTCATTTTATATATATAGTTGCATGTAGAGATGAGAGCAAGGAGGATTTACAATATTATTATAAGCTAATAGACAAAGACATGGAGTTGATCACAAAGGAATGGGCGAAATAATTTCAGGCACATGTCGTTGATGTCAAACTCTTTGATGCTGACATCATAAGAATCCCCTTGGTCACTCGTTTCAAGCATGTAGGACAGTCAAGTGTGAAGAAGAAGAATAAAAGGGAGGAAGTGCAGAATATATAGACTAATGAGGAGGAAAACACCTCAGAAGAAAGTGGATTTGGCTCACCCGTAGGAGGAGGAGGAGGAGAAGACCAAGCAGATGGAAAAGGAGAAGGGGAAGAAGGAGAAAAGAAATGAAAAGACAAATCTACATTGCTGAAATATCCCCTTACTGAAACAGAAACACCACGAAAGAGGAAGGTTTCTCCGCAAAAACCTTCGGCAAGAAAGAAGACCCACGCTAGCAAGGCCGAGTTAGAGGCCACGCTCACAAAGGATGGCATCGGTCTAGTCCACGAAGCCATGGAGGATTCTTTAGAGGACCTCTTACAAAGATATGGAGCGAAGTAGGAGGAGTTATACGAAAGAGTTGAGAAGGAACTAAAGGAAATACAATGAGTTATTCAATCAGTCCGCGCAGTACCAACTATGCCTTCCTCATCGAAGACTGCAGAATTTGGGGATGAGCCTACCTAAATGAGAATATTAGCAGATACAACATAGGCATGGCTTCAGAAATTTCAAGAAGAAAAGGAAAAGGCTACAAAATCCTTGAAGCAAGAAAAAGAGGAAGTCTTAGAGAAACTATGAGTTGTGAGGTATTGTGTAACCACTTATGAAAATGAGAAGGATGAGTTTTGGGCGATGCTTAAGGAGGAAAAAGAAAAGATACAGAGAGAAAAGGACCAACTACTCACAGAGAAGACTGGGGTGAAAGAAGCAATGATCAAAGCACTTTGCTCTGTGCCAGGCTTGGCACAGGAGGAACATGAGTCAGTCGAGGTTCAAGTGGTGAATCTCATTGAGGCCATCCAACAACTTCAAGCGAGGATAAAAGAGTTGGAGATTCAATAAGTACTAAGAAATCTGTAGAAAGTGCTCGATCAGAGGGAAGAAACCGCCAATAATGCAATTGGAAGGATCAGATCCCTTGCCTCAGAATGCAAGAAACTGAGTGAAAGAAGTGCACAGACTTATGAACGCCTCATAGAAGATCCAAAGCTAAGGAAACTGGAAGCGCAGTTATAGGAGGCACAACATCAGGCACTGACAGTTCAGGTGTAAATGAAGCTACTGACTGTGGTAGAAAGAATGAAGATATCTCAGGAGCAACGCGTAGTACATCAATAGATTACTGCCATCCAGGGTAGGGTAATGGAAGTTGCACAGAAGCTGCAACCTGTGCAAGATGAATCCTGCAAGGTGTTTGAAGAGATTGAAGGACAAGGCTCACAACTAGACCAAGTGGTTGCAATAGTGGAACAATGCCTGGAAGGGCCTATTATAGAGTAGATGATCTAAGAAATCATTGATAAGGAGGCTCAAGAGAAGAAACAAGTTGAGGCATCTCGAGTGAAGCTCGATGCCTTCAAAGCAATGTTTCCCATACCTGAGTGACTTGAGACGAGTCACATGTGAGTGTTGGGGGAATGTTGGCCCTCAACCAATTTTGAGGAAATCTTGGTCAATTTTGACCACTTTTTGGACTTCGATGTAGTGATCGAGGAAGGAGTGCCCAGGCAGAGCTGAGATCATGGATCTCAATGCACTACATCAACAAGAAAAATACCTATACCACTTTTCCCTCACTTCTAGGGAGGACAACTGATAGGGAACCAAGGACAAGGAATGCCAACAAATAATTTCACATAGTACATGAGAGAGTATATGGCTCTAGGTCCAGAGTTTCATGAATATATGAGTTTATAGGAGTTCAGTACCATAAAGTATAGAAACAAACCTAGATACTTTCCAAGAGGAACACAAAAGAATATGTATTTCATTAGGAAGGTTGGGAAACTTAAAATCTCTTCCTTTGATGGGTCTACTAAATGATCATCAAGAGCATGGGTGCAAAATATTGATACCTATTTCCATCTCAACTAGATGTCTGAATTAGAAGCCATTAGTTTCACCACTTTACATCTTGAGGGGGAGGCCCATGAGTAGTGGTATTACATATTGGTGACCTTGGGTCACAATCACATTACATCTTATAGGAAGTTCATAGACAAGGTAATGGATCACTTTGATAAAAAGGATCCAAATATTCACTTCAGATGTTTGGAATAGTCGCGACAGAGAGGGTCAGTTGAAGCATTCATTATAGACTTTCATAGGTTCTCCATGACAATATCAAACATTTCAGAGAAACATTTGATCATGTTGTTCACCGAGGGGCTCTCATAACTATTGAGAGGATGGGTGAAAGAATTCAAACCATAGACACTATAGGATGATATAATATGCACTAGAGACATGGAGGATGTATTATCTAAGCACAAGAAATTTTCCAAACCTTTCATCCCATAGAGAGACAAAGAGAAAAAACCCTTTCAGAGGGAGTGTAAAGGGAATGGTAAGCTTGATAATGAGACTCGATGAGAGTTAATGAAGAAGAAAATTTTCTTCACATGCAAAGAGCCTTAGGTGTTAGGCCATAGGTGCATGATCAAACAAAAGGTCCATTATATATAGGTTGTTTAAGATAGCGATGAGGAGGAGACAATAGGACCTACACATGAAAATGATTCCAGAAGCTTAGGAGAGGAGAATCCTCATGCGACATAGCCACATGAGAGGACACAACCACATATGGGGACACTTCCATGTGAGGAGGAAAATTCACGTGCATTGGTTAAAAGTGGTGTCATAGCGACTCTATCCGAATTTCCCTGATACAAAACCCTCATGATCAAGGGAGTCATTTGGGGGAAGAGAGTCACGACCTTGGTGGATGGTAGGGAGACCCCAAAACTTTATTGATGCATCATTGGTGGCCAGGAGAGGCTTTCATATAAGGGAGTTCTAGGGATTCAAAGTAGTATTAGAATATGGCTACAATGTGACCTATCTAGACAAGATTCCGAATCTGAAATTGAAATTGGGAAACTACTCGGTGTCCAATGATTTTTATGTAGTTGACCTATATGATACATATATAGTTTTGGGGGTCTATTGGATATATTCATTGGGAAATATCACCATGAAATACTTGGCTTTGGATATGGGATTCATAGATGTTGAGGGAAAGAAGGTGGTGTTGAGGGGAATTTCCAATGGGAAACCAAGGAAATTTTCAGCAAAGAGGATGGAGAGAATATTTAGGAACAATGATGTAAGATATGCAGTTGAGAGTTTGATCACTATACAAACAACATCAAAGATAGGTAGAGGTAAGATAGGTAGAGGTAACACACAAAGATACATGCATTTTTGGGGAAGCATGAGAAGGTTTTTGGATAGATTCCTCTAGGGTGACCTTTAGATACAGGGTTTGAGCGTACTATTGAGATGGAGGAGGGGGATAAACCAATGGAAAATGCATTATCCTAGAGACCAACAAGTTTTTCATTATTATATGTATCATTTGATTAGAAGGCTCACTTATTGGTGGAGTAATCCTATAACCAATTCGCTTGTGAGGATGGATGGATAGGTATAGGATGAAAAATACTAAGTATTAGATGATGCCACATTCTATAAAGATCAGATCTACTTGGTTTCATAATCTGAGCTCAAAAAGAAGATCCTAAATGAAACACATGATTGGCCACTAGCAGGGCATCATGGGTATTTTAAAACCTACACGAAAATCAGGGAGAGATTCTTGTGGAAGGGTCTCAAAGATGATGTGTTGAGGCACATCAGAGAATGTGTGACTTGTCATTGAAAAAATCCAAAGAAGACACATCCTACAATATTACTTCAATCATTACCCATCTCGAAGCATAAATGGGAGATAATTTCGATGGATTTCATCATAGTCCTACCAAAGGTGTAGGGTAGTGGATGTACTTATGTAGTGGTTGACAGATTGACCAAGTTCACACATTTTTTTGTGATACCTTGAGGGTAAAAGGAAACACAAGTCACATAGTTGTTCTTCAAGGAGGTTTTCAGACTCCCTGGATTGCCGAGGTACATAGTCAATGACAAAGACAGTATATTTATCAACACTTTCTGACAGGAGTTGTTCAAGTTTGTAGGTATAGAGTTGACAACGAGCACCAAATATCATCCACAGACTGACGAGAAGACTGAGGTTGTAAAAACTTGGGTGGACGGATATATGAGGAACTTTGTGGGGGAAAAAAGCGAGCATGGACTAAGTGGTTACACATGGGTGAACATTGTTATAACATTACCTATAACATGTCCATTGGGATGATACCCTTCAGAGCATTGTATGGATATAATGCTCCATCATTTGTAGATGTGGTATTTGGAGACAACATGGCTCCAAAATCCAAAGAATGGATACATGAGAGTTAGAATATCCTTAATATCCTTAAGGGGAATTTATAGGTGGCCCAAAATCAACAAAATATATACGCGGATAAGAATTGGGTCAACTGTAGCTTCGAGGAGCACTAGCAAATTTGGGTCATTTTGTGACGGCTATTTCGACGCTCTTGTGACATTATGTTTTGGATATTGTGATGAATCTTGGGTATCCCAAACACTGCTTCGTGTGACATGGCATGTGAGAAAAACCTTACTTAACATCTCAAGAGAGACAACACTAGGGAGTTGTCACAATTGCGACAAAGAAGAAATATTGTCACCAAAATGACTAAGTAGGGAAATCGTCGTAAGAGAAACAAAGTAGGGCAATCATTGCAAGCACGATTAGTGATGAAAATCGTTGCAAATGAGACAATGTAGAGAAATTGTCTCAAGAGAGACAATAAATGGAGATCATCACACACTCAAAAATATAGGCATATTGTCACAAGATTGACAAGCGTAAGAAACTTTGCGATGAATCAACTTTCGAAGGGGTTGTCGCAAGAGCGACAAAAACAAGGTATATTGCGAAGAAATTGCTATACAATTTTCATTATTTGTATAGCAAGTTCGTTGCAATTCCAACGACAAAAAATTATTTAAAAAGAAAAAAAAAAAGATTTTTGAGAAAAAAAAAATTGATTTTTGAGCCAATTATACAAGGTGCTATGATTGCAGACTAAACAAGCCATCCAAGTGAAGTTGTTTCATATCAACTAGTAACAAAATCCAACATTCATAGTTAGATCCATGATCAAGAGAAACAAAAATATGACACATTGTTCTATATTGGTCCTCTAATATTTTGGAGAACAAAAACACTCTCAATGGGGAGGCCTGATTTGAAATGGATCTGAACACATGAATGATTGTAAGAATCAATACCTACAAGTGTAATTTAAAAATTAATGAAGGTTATATAATAAAGGAGAATGCAGGATTTAATAAATTAAATGAGACAAAGAAAAAAAAATAAACAAAATAAAATAGAAAAATGAAAATAGGAGCAAAAAAGAGAGAGAGCAATTGGAACTAAAAGGTCAGTCTATTGGCCTTCCATTACCTCCAAGTTCTCCTATTCATCCTTTTGAAATGAATCTCAAAGGGTATTTTGGCCAAAGAGGAAAGTATGCACACATATCCATGAGTTACATTCTAATCAAAGATTCTCAAAATGAGAATTGAGTATATTATGTGACTGCGGCTTATTAGCTCGTGACTTCTTCTGCTCTGAGGGTTGTTTTGGAAAAACCTTCATTTTCTTCGATGTCTTGGCCTCTATAAGGGGATCCTTCAGTTATGTCACTTCACCCCTTTTCTTCTCATCTTCCCCTTCCCCCTCTTGGTTTACTTCATCACCTCCTCCTCCTCCAGGTGATTCAGGTGTAGTTTCCTCCGATGCATTGTTTATCTCCTAAACTTCTTCCTTATTTTTCTTTTTCTTAGCATTGCTCGGTCCATCACACTCAGTCCTAGTGACCACAGGAATTCCGATGAGGTCAGGGTCGGAGAGTTCTGCATCTCCAACTGGTACAAGGAATTTGGCCGGCCATTCCTTGGTTATCTCCTCCATGTATTCATTAGTTAATTTGTAATACGACCACAACTCCTTGCTTTCATCCCAGATAGGTTCTTTAAGCCTTCTTGTGTTCTTTCAAATTCGACAACTAAGTCTCTAGTCTTCAGTTTCTTCGACTTGTCCTATTGTTATTCTATTAGTCACACTATTTTCTTAGCTATGAAGTCCCTTATTCTTTCTTCTTCTATTATGTGGCTTCCTCTTCTAGTTTCCTCCAGATCTGATCTTTCTTAATCTATTTCTTTCCTAACAAAAGTGCAAAAGGAGCATTGTTCTAAACAAACTTAATGAACTCAAAGTCTTCTTTAGTCGATGTTCCATGGGAAATCATAGGTGCATGAGTAAGTCTTCTACATAGGGTTATAATCTTTCCTTTAAACAAGCCTATCCCTCCTAATGAAGGAATCATAACAAGCTTTCCCAAATTTTTCGAAGTACTTTTTGGCATAATGTTCACATGTGTTTCTTCATGAAAGACACAATCTATGTCAAAGTCTCCTATTCTTGTTTCTATGCACTGATTTTCTTTTAAGATCACTGGTAAAATGATGTCTCTATGATCATTCAATGTTTCTTTCAACTTTAATAACATAGTCTTTGATTCTGTTTGATTCTCTAACATATCTTTAGTTTCTTGACCTTCTTCATGGTTTTATTGTCTCAAGTTCATCTTCTTAACTTTAGAAATCATTATAGGGAAATCCAAAACCTCATGACCAACAACTTTACAATAAAGACAAGGAGGACCTCTACCAGGGAATTCTTTAGCAAGATGTCCCAATCTTCTGTAGTTATAAAACAATGTCAATACTCTCTTTCTCTTAAATGATCCCTGACCTTTCTTGTACCACACACTGGGATCACAGTGATGGACCTGCAAGCTGCAAACATTCTTTCTAGGGTCCTACATCCATTTGTTAGTCCAAACATTCTTTCTATGCATAGGAATAATATATCTTCCACTATCTCTATCAAATCTATTCATATCAAATCTTATTTCTTCTAGTTGTGCCCTATTCATAGGACCAAATCTATCAAACATACCTAGATCCATTCTTTAGAAGAAAAAAATTCCACTTATCTTACATTTATCATAGGAAAAAGCTTTAATATCTTACCTCTTTTCTTCAGATCCAATCTTCTTTCTTAGAACAGAGCTTTACAGGTCAAGTAGATTACTGCGCACTACAACAACAGATCTACGCACACAGATTTCTCTTTTCTTCAGTTCCCAACAATCACAGTTTCAGGTCACAGCAACAGAACCATTTGTTGACACAGGGGTAGACCCAAGGTTGAACACTTCAATAACACACCAACAAAACCGTAACTACTAACCCTTTCGACAACACCTACAAAGTAGATGAAGTCTCTGCCGAGGTAGATGCAAGGGGGTTGCAGGACTCAAGTGTCTACAAACTAGATGGGATCACAATACTTAACAGAGAACTTAGAAATTAACATTCAATAGTCTTTTAACCCTTATTCACATCGCAGGTTAAACCCTTGTTACAAAACAATGCAGTATTACTCAAGATCTAAGCATATCTAACCATTAACACACATCATTAGAGTAGATCTAGAATTCATTCATACATAAATCACTTGAGAATCAATGGATTTAAGCGATTAAATACATAAAAAAAACATAAACAACATAGCACAAAGCACATCGGCACAGGTTATACGTGGTTCACCTCAGTGTGGGGCTATGTCCACCAAATCTTCTTCTTCTTTATTAGTCTCCTTCAATCTTCTTACATGCACAAAGCCACAAATCCAACTCTGCATAGGACAAGAGATTTGCGTGCACCTTGCTAGATGCTCCTTCCCCTAGTTAGGTTCAAGCACAAAGCCATTACATAGTCTGTGCACAAAGAACTTACAAATAACTTGTACTTAGCTTTGCAATCCTTAACACATCTTCTTGCACGTAGATAACATTAGCAATAAGCCATCGGCCTACTAGGTCTACGATCACATAGATATACCCTTATTACATCACCTAGATACTTATTTATACATTACAAAAAGGGCCTAATTATGGGTAAGACCCATGGGACGACATCCCATACCCATTACATAAACCCTAAAACCCAAAATCCCTACAAAAAGGGTGAGATCCCGCGATCTCCGCTTCGCCTGGGCGCTCCATCTTTGACCAACCTGTCAAAGGCCCAAAGATGGTCAAACACAACCAACGTTTCCACAAAACTTGGTCAAGGGCCAACAAGGACGAAATGATGGATAATTTTTCCCACATACTTCAATGCCTGTCGATAACAACAGGCGCATATTCATCAAGAAGCCACTTTGGAGGCACCTCTCCTTTCAAGGTACAAGTTAATTTTATATTTCCATATTTGAAGGTCAGATAGATGTGGATGCCCTAGAAAAATGGTTAAATCTGCTAGAACGTTATTTCTCTATTCACAATTTTTTCGACAGGGAAAATATCACCTTCTCACTCCTTAAGGATCTCCCACATGTCAAACATTGGTGGGAAACCTACTGGGAGAAAATATCCATAGAGGAGTCTGGAATATATGGGGCTGAGCCCACTTGGGATTTTTTTATGGATGCAGACAAGGAACAATATTACCCTATTGGTAACTATGATGACCAATACATGAAATGGAACACACTGTAGAAAGAGAGGGGTGAAACAATGTTAGAGTTCTAAAATATCATGGGGCTCTGCATAGGTACATCCAAACAAAAATTTATTTCCTGGACATCTCATCATTGGGAACTCCATATCGATATGTTGTCAAAATTGAGTAGAAATTTAGGCACCAGAACAAACGAGAGTTCGAGTCTGTAGATCTGCAACAACCAAAGTATGGTAAAGAAAACCCTAACAACTAGCCTCCAGAAAACTAGTCCAAGTCATATGAAAATAAGGGTAATAGAAAGATGAAGAAGGAAATTGGAAAGTGGTGCGATTTCCACAAAATCCCCTAGCACAAAACTGATGAATGTTGCTCAAAAAAATCATTGGTGAACGAGATCAAAGTAAAGGATCCAAACCTTGATCCATAATCCAATTCATAATCTGATTTAGAAAATAATGGGAGAAGAAATATCATCAATGCATACCCTACTTCTACTGTCATGACCACAATAATTCAACTAGAAGAACCAACAGATCCTAAAGAGGGGGTGCACCTTTTTTATTCACAAATTTTTGTGAAGGGGACACCGCTGCATTTTATTACTGATAGTGGAATTCGGAATAACCTCATCTCAACAAAGGTATTCAAACAATTGGGATTGTCTACAACACCACATCTACAACCATACAACATCGAGTGGCTTCACCAGGGATGAGATATTTGTGTCAACTAGCAATTTCGATTGTTATACGATGACATCGAACCATTCAAGGATGAGGTATTATTTTATGTTTCCCTGATGGATTCCTTGATCTGGATTATTTTCGGCATGAAATGAGAGCGAAGATATAATAAATAAATTCACAGAGATATTGAAGATATTCAATAATATAATAGAAATGTATCAGAGATGCAACCATAAACATAGATATACAGTAATACATGATTTCTATTAATCAAAGAAATGTACAGAGACTGTAAAAATACAGAGTGAAAGACTCGCTAGAATGGTGGCATCTTATCTCTGAGAAGAGATGTGAGGACTACTCGCATTCGAAAGAAGATGATTACAATGAGGCTCTGAAGGAATTTTTACAATAATCATGAATGCCGAAAACCATAGACATCCAAAAACCTAACCCTAGGATATGAAGCACCAAAAGTCATGTGGGCCCCATTTGGGTAAGTGAGTACATCAACTTCCCGAGGTTGTAACTTTTGTATACGATCTCCGTTTTAGGTGTGTGATAGCTCGTTGGAAAAGTATCATCAAAGAGATTCATTTTGGGGGATCAATTATGCATTCCTCTATCATTGAGAACCTTTATCTCAAAAAACCTTCATTTGGGCCCTCAAAATGGCCATGGAAGTTAAAACCTGCTAAAAATAGTAAATTGCCAAAATTGCCAGAAAACTATTTTGAGCCATTTGGAAAAGGTGGGTGGCCACCGATATCCACCTAGATCAATCCTCCCTCCTCAGAAATCAATAGTCTCCATTGCGTTGAGTTCCCGCGGGAGAGGGAAAAGTGTTTGTTGAATCTGCATCTTGGTGAGCTGCTTGTCTTGCTGGATACGTCACGTTGCTCGGTTTGTGGAAATCAATCACGAACCTGTGGAGGTTGAGGCTGTTCAAAAAGTTGAGATACATGAGAGGACAATGTGTAGAAGGAATCTTTGCACTTTGTTTCAGCCTTGTTGACCTGCTTCTGTTGGATAGAAGGTTCTTGGGGCAAGGTTGTAGTGGTTGCAGTGTCCTTTTGTTCTCCTTTTGAACAGATTGTGAAGAAGCTGAATTTTGCAGAATCAGATACTACATTGTGACACTTTTTAGGTGGAACAGTAGTCAGAACTACCTCTGGTATTCTGTAGAGATGACCCCCCAAAGTAACAATGACACTATGGGGTCAAGACTCATAAACAACATGGCATCTCCACATATATGGTTGGCCCAAGAGAACATCACAGACATCCAGTGGGGAAATATCACATAATACCTCATCCTTCAAGGGTTGGATGTCGTATGACAATCGACACTATTGCTTCACATAGAGATCACATCCTTGCCAAAGCCACCCAATGTTGTATGGTTGCGGGTGTGGTGTTGTCGGCAATCAAAACTGTTTGACGACCTCTACTGACATGAGCTTCTTATGGCTTCCGCTATCAACAATAAAATGCAGCAGGGTCCCCTTCAACCACATCTATGAATGAAAAAGGTTCTCCCCCTCTTCAGGATCTGTTGGTTCTTCTGGTTCAATAGTTGCGGTAGCGACAATAACAGTGGGGTCCATGTCAATGATCTGTCCTTTACCATTATTTTCAGAATCATATTCTAAATCAGGGTTCGTCTCTTTGTCTTTGATCTCAACCACTAATGACTATTTTGAGAGACATTCATCAGTTTTGTGCCAGGGGAGTTTGTGGAACTCACACCATTTTTCGGTGTCCTTCTTTGTCTTCCTGTGACCCTTCTTTTCCTGTGTCTTGGACTAGTTTTCGGAAAACTGTTTGTTAGGGCCATCTTTGTCATACTTTGGTTGTTGCGGATTTGTAGAACTAAACTTCTGTTTGTTCTGGTGCTTAAATTTCTTCTCAATTTTAACAACACAACGATAAGCAGCACCAAGTGATGAGATGTCCAGAAAATCCATTTCAGTCTGGATGTATCTGTGTAGATCCCCATGGTATTTCAGAACCAAATTTTTCTCGAAGTCTTTCATACCCAGCTTGGTGCACAAGGTATGAAAGGTATTGGTGAACTCTGGAACTGCTTGGCCCCTCTCTTGTCGTAGTGTGGTCCATCTCATGTACTGGTCCTCATAGTTGCCAATAGGGTAATACTGTTCCTTTACCGCATCCAAAAAAAATCTCAAGTGGGATCAGCCCCATATATTCCAGAATCCTCTATGGAACTTTGCTCCCAGTAAGTTTCCCACAAATGTTTGACATGAGGGAGAGCTTTAAGGAGTGTGAAGGTGATATTTTCTTTGTCCGAAAAATTGTGAATAGAGAAATAACCTTCTAGAAGAGTTAACCATTTTTCTAGGGCTTCTGCATCTATTTGTCCTTCAAATACAGAAATATCAAAGTTAACTTGTACCTTGAAAGGCGAGGTGCCTCCAAAGTGGCTACTTGATGAAGATGCACTTGATGCTATCGGAAAGCATTGAAGGATGTGGGTAAAATTCTCCATCATTTCGTCCCTCTGTCGCGTGAGATCTTGCTCAAGCAACAGATTGATAGGATCATCTACTCCGTCGTTTTTCTTTTCTTCTGCCATTGAGGGTTTCTTGGGTGTGCAAGAGTGATTGTATTCAAGAGAGACAAGCTCGAGACCCAACTTTCTATATTCATACCTCGTCGGGTACATGCACTGAAAAAATGATCAAGAACAACCTGCTTTGATACCACTGATCTAGATTATTTTCGGCACGAAATGAGAGCGGAGATATAATAAAGAAATGCATAGAGATATTGCAGATATTCAATAATATAATAGAAATGTATCAGAGATGCAACCATAAAAACATATATACAATAATACATGATTTCTATTAATCAAAGAAATGTAATGAGACTATAAAAATACAGAGTGAAAGACTCGCTAGAATGGTGGCATCTTATCTCTGAGAAGAGATGTGACGGCTACTTGAATTCATAAGAAGATGATTAAAATGAGGCTCTGAAGGCCTTTTTACAATAAGAAGGAATGACAAAAACCCTAGACATCCAAAAACCTAACCCTAGGAGATGAAGCGCCAAAAGTCATGTGGGCCCTGTTTGGGTAAGTGATTACATCAACTTCCCGTGGTCGTAACTTTTGCATACGATCTCCGTCTTAGGCGTGTGATAGCTCGTTGAAAAGGTATCATCGAGGAGATTCAATTTGGGGGATCAATAATTTGGGAGAACCTTTATCATGAAAAACCTTCATTTGGGCCCTCAAAATGGCCCTGGAAGTTGAAACCTGCTAAAAATAGTAGATTGCCAAAATTGCCAGAAAACTTTTTTGAGCCATTTGGAAAAGGTGGGTGGCCACCAATATCCACCTGGATCAATCCTCCCTCCTTAGGAAGCAATGGTCTCCATTTCATTGAGTTCTCGGGGGAGAGGGAAAACGTTTGTTGAATCTGCATCTTGGTGAGCTGTTTGTCTTGCTGGAGACGTCGTGCTGCTTGGTTTGTAGAAATCTGTCACGAACCTGTTGAGGTTGAGTCTGTTCAACAAGATGATATACATGAGAGGAAGATACGCAGAAGGAATCTTTTCACTTTGTTGCAGCCTTGTTGACCTGCTTCTGTTGGATAGAAGGTGCTTGGGGCAAGGCTGTAGTGGTTGCAGTGTCTTTTTGTTCTCCTTTTGAATAGATTGTGAAGAAGATGAATTTTGAAATATGAGATACTACCTTTTGACACTTTTTAGGTGGAACAATACTTAGAACTACCCCTGGTATTCTATAGAAATGACCCCCCAAAGTAACAATGACACTACGGGGTTGAGACTCATAAACAACATGGCATCTCTACATATATGATTGGCCCAAGAGAACATCACAGACATCCAGTGGGGAAACATCCCATAATACCTCATCCTTGAAGGGTTGGATGCCGTATGAAAATCAACACTGTTGGTTGACACAGAGATCTCGTCCTTGCCGAAGCCATCCAATGTTGTATGGTTGCGGGTGTGGTGTTGTCGACAATCCCAACTGTTTGATGACCTTTGATGAGATGTGGTTCTTCTGGCTTCCACTATCAACAATAAAATATAGTGAGGTCCCCTTCACCCACATCTGTGAATTAAAAAGGTGCTCCCCCTCTTCAAGATCTGTTGGTTCTTCTGGTTGAATTGCTGCGGTAGAGACAATAGCAGTGGGGTCTGCATCAATGATCTATCCTTTACCACTATTTTCAGAATCAGATTCTGAATTAGAGTTCGGCTCTTTGTCTTTGATCTCAGTCACTAATGACTGTTTTGAGCGACATTCATCGGTGTTTTTCTAGGGGATTTTGTGGAACTCACACCATTTTTCAGTGTCCTTCTTTGTCTTCCCGTGACCCTTCTTTTCCTGTGTCTTGGACTGGTTTTCAGGAAACTGTTTGTTAGGGCCTTCTTTGTCATACTTTGGTTGTTGCAGATTTGTAGACCTAAACTCCCGTTTGTTCTGGTGCTTAAATTATTGCTCAATTTTAACAGCATATCGATAAGCAACACCGAGTGATGAGATGTCCAAAAAATCCATTTCATTCTGGATGTATTTGTGTAGAGCTCCATGGTATTTCAGAACCAAATGTCGCTCAGATTCTTTGATACCCATCTTGGTCCGCAAGGTATGGAAGGTATTGGTGAACTACGAAACTGATTGGCCCCTCTCTTGCCGCAGTGTGGTCCATCTCATGTACTAGTCCTCATAGTTTCCAACAAGGTAATACTATTCCTTTACCGCATCCACAAAAAAATCCCAAGTGGGATCGACCCCATATATTCCAGACTCCTCTCTGGATATTTTCTCCCAGTAAGTTTCCCACCAATGTTTGACATGAGGGAGAGCTTTAAGGAGTGAGAAGGTGATATTTTATTTGTCGGAAAAATTGTGAAGAAAGAAATAACCTTCTAGTAAAGTTAACCATTTTTCTAGGGCGTCTGCATCTATCTGTCCTTCAAATACAGGAATATCAAAGTTAACTTGTACCTTGAAAGGTGAGGTGCCTCCAAAGTGTCCGCTTGATGAAGATGCACCTGATGCTATCGGTAGTCATTGAAGGATGTGGGAAAAATTCTCCATCATTTCATCCCTCTGTCGCGTGAGAGCTTGCTCAAGCAATAGATTGATAGGATCATCTGCTCCGTCGTTTTTCTTTTATTCCGCCATTTAGGGTTTCTTGGGTGTGAGAGAGAGATTGTCTTCAAGAGATACAATCTCAAGACCCAAATTTCTATATTCATACCTCGTCGGGGACATGCACTGAAAAAATGATCAAGAGCAGCCTGCTCTGATACCATTGATCCAGATTATTTTCGGCACAAAATGAGAGCGGAGATATAATAAATAAATGCACAAAGATATTGCTGATATTCAATAATATAACAAAAATGTATCATAGATGCAACCATAAGAACAGATATACCGTAATACACGATTTCTATTAATCAAAGAATTGTACAGAGACTGTAAAAATACAGAGTGAAAGACTCGCTAGAATGGTGGAAGCTTATCTCCGAGAAGAGATGTGACGGCTACTCGCATTCACAAGAAGATGATTACAATGAGGCTATGAAGGCCTTTTTACAATAAGTAGGAATGCCAAAAACCCTAGACATCCAAAAACCTAACCCTAGGAGATGAAGTGCCAAAATTCATGTGGGCCACGTTTGGGTAAGTGAGTACATCAACTTCCCGGGGTCGTAACTTTTGCATACGATCTCCATTTTAGGCGTGTGATAGCTCATTGGAAAGGTATCGTCGAGGAGTTTCATTTTGGGGGCTCAATCATGCCTTATACTATAATTGAGAACCTATATCTTGAAAAACCTTCATTTGGGCCCTCAAGATGGCCACGGAAGTTAAAACCTGCTAAAAATAGTAAATTGCCAAAATTGCCAGAAAACTGTTTTGAGCCATTTGGAAAAGGTGGGTGGCCATTGATATCCACCTAGATCAATTGTCCCTCCTTAGGAAGCAATGGTATCCATTGCATTGAGTTACCAGGGGAGAGGGAAAAGCATTTGTTGAATCTGCATCTTGGTGAGCTGCTTGTCTTGCTGGACACGTCGTGCTGCTCGGTTTGTGGAAATCTGTCACGAACCTGTTGAGGTTGAGGATGTTCAACAAGTTGAGATACATGAGAGGATGATGTGAATAAGAAATATTTTCACTTTGTTGCAGCCTTGTTGACCTACTGCTATTGGATAGAAGGTGCTTGGGACAAGGTTGTAGTGGTTGCAGTGTCCTTTTGTTTTCCTTTTGAACAGATTGTGAAGAAGTTGAATTTTGCAATATGAGATACTACCTTGTGACACATTTTAGGTGGAACAGTAGTTGGAACTACCTTTGGTATTCTGTAGAGATTACCCCCCAAAGTAACAATGACACTACGGGGTCGAGACTCATAAACAACATGGCGTCTCCACATATATGGTTGGCCCAAGAGAACATCACATACATCTAGTGGGGCAACATCACATAATACCTCATCCTTGAAGGGTTGGATGTCATATGACAATCAACACTATTGGTTGACACGAAGATCTCGTCCTTGCCGAAGCCACCCAATGTTGTAAGGCTGAGGGTGTGGTGTTTTCGACAATCCCAACTGTTTGACAACCTCTACTAAGATGAGGTTCTTCTGGCTTCCACTATCAACAATAAAATGCAGCAGGGTCCCCTTCACCCACATTTGTGAATGAAAAAGGTGCTCCCCCTCTTCAGGATCTGTTGGTTCTTTTGGTTGAATTGTTGTGGTAGAGACAATAGCAGTGGGGTCTGCGTCAATGATATGTCCTTTACCATTATTTTCAGAATCAGATTCTGAATCAGGGTTTGGAACTTTGTCTTTGAACTCGGCCACTAATGACTATTTTGAGCGACATTCATCGGTGTTGTGCCAGGGGATTTTGTGGAACTCACAACATTTTCCGGTGTCCTTCTTTGTCTTCCCGTGAACCTTATTTTTCTGTGTCTTGGACTAGTTTTTGAGAAACTATTTGTTAGGGCCGTCTTTGTCATACTTTGGTTGTTGCTGATTTGTAAACCTGAACTCCCATTTGTTCTGGTGCTTAAATTTCTTCTCAATTTTAACAGCATATCGATAAGCAACACCGAGTGATGAGATGTCCAAAAAATCCATTTCATCCTGGATGTATCTGTGTAGAGCCCCACGGTAGTTCAGAACCAAATGTCGCTTGGAGTCTTTGATACCCATCTTGGTGCGCAAGTTATGGACGGTATTGGTGAACTCCATAACTTCTTGGCCCCTCTCTTTCCACAGTGTGGTCCATCTCGTGTACTGGTCCTCATAGTTTCCAACAGGGTAATACTGTTCCTTTACTGCATCCACAAAAAAATACCAAGTGGGATCGACCCCATATATTCCAGACTCCTCTATGGAACTTTTCTCCCAATAAGTTTC
>JZKD02S0440661.1:622499-656844 GCA_000966675.3 Picea glauca | reverse complement strand
AGCTCATCCGTCTATTGGTTTACGGGAAACTGTGTAAACCACCATGACATTTCGACTGCCTAGGAAAAATGGGACATTATAGTCCTCCCCGCCCAAATTTTCTTGTCCTCAAGCAACTTCAAACCCAGAAAATGCAACACCTGTTTTTTTTCCCAAGTAGCATCTTCCATAGCTAGACCCTGCCATTTTACCAAGTGCTCCCTGACTTCCCTATCATGGAATTTCCACCCTCGAACCTGCAGGATCTCTTCGGGGCTTGTGGCCCCCTGCCCCTCATCATCCCAATGGGGTAAATCCTGTGAAACAACCTCCCCAAAAGTTCCCTCCGGCGTGTACCTGTTCCCATACATCTTCCATTGACTCTGGGCCACCCTCAGGTTCTCCTTCAGTGCTCTCAGGATGTCCTGACTGTCCTGTAACCAACCCTGAACCTGAGGAACTCTACAGTCGCCACATGCTATGTCTGCAAAAATCAAGACCTCATAGCCGTATAGCACCCAAAAAGGGGTCATACCGACAGACATGTGAAAGGTAGTGGGATAACAGTACTCCCCTAGATGTAACCATATTACCCAAGCACTCTGTTGTCTTGCGATGAAGTTCCGCAAATACACTTCCGCCCAAGTGTTCCCAAACTCAATCTGTCCACCGATCGGTGGGTGGTAACTAGTACTCGAGGTTAGCTTGGTACATACCAACCTAGAAAACACCTGCTAGAAACTTCCCGTGAATCTGTCGTCCCTGCTACTAATGATGGCTTTGGGCCACCCATGTAAATGAAACATCTCCCTAAAAGATAACTCGATCACCTGTGCTGCTGAGTAGTCTAAAGAAATGGTGGAGAAGTGGGCAAGCTTGGTGGGTCAGTCCACTGTGACATAGATGCAATCCTTCCCTTGCATCTTCAGTAACCTGGTGATGAAATCTTTGGGAATGCCTTCCCACCCCTGATCGTGAAAAGGCCGTAATGATCCGGCTAAATGTGTGTGTGCCACCTCCTTCCCCTGGTGAACTCCGCACTTCTGGAGATGCCTCTCTAACTCATCTCTATAGGCCTCGGGGTGCCTATATGGAGTGGTAATCACTACTCGAATACCCTCCTCTAACTTACTGATGTACTCGAATCCCCTGTCGGGAGGCCTACCTGAAGGTACATTACCAAAGACATTAAGCTCCCGAAACAAGTCATGTAAGTCCCTCGGACAATTGGGCTCCCCACCCTTGGATCTCTGTACTAAGATATGAAGCTCCGCAACCCATGCAATGTCATCCCGTCTCATCACTACCTCCATCTTCTTCGCGGTTACGACCTTAGGAAGATACATATTCATGCCCTGCAGAACCACTCTCTTGCCGTCCTGACCCTGGAACTCCATCTCCATAGTCTGGTAGTTAGTGGAGTACCTCCCCAGGGAGTATAGCCACTGAACCCCAAGAACCACATTGGTGTCATGTATCTTTACCATGTAGAAATCATCGGTGAGCATGTAGTTTCCCAGGTTCAATGTCATCTATGGAACGTACCTGGTGCAGTCTAGTGTTTTCTCCCCCGGTATGACCACTGAGAAACCTCCAAAAGACTTAGTGGAAATTCTTTTTCGTTCCACTAACGAAGAGTCTATAAAGTTGTGGAATTCCCCACCATCGACTAAAACTTTCACTCGATGTCCCTGCACTCCTCCCCTCATCCTGAAGGTGTGAAATCGGGGTATGTTGGAGAGTGGTGCTATAACCCCTCATGTCTCCATCGATGCCTGCTCTGCCTCCGCTGTCGGCGAATCCTCCTTCTGTCCCTATTCCTCTGCTTCCTCATCATCCCCGCTATAAAAAAACACTTGTATGTAGTGTGCCTTGGCTTTTCCTACACACCTGTGACCTGGTACCCATGGTTCCTGGCAACTGAAACACAACTTCCTCCTCCTCAGATCCTGTCTAGTAGAATCATCCATTATTTTCTTGCCTGTCTGATCCCTCTGTGGCTGTCCTGCCCAGTCTCTCTACTGTTGTCCTGTGCCAGCCCTCTGTGGTGGTGCCCCATCATCTAACTTCATGGGGAAGTTCGGTCTCGAGGTGAACTTGGGCTTAGGTACAGACTCATGTAAGTCCCTAGCCCTGCTAATTGCATCCTGAAGTGAAGTAGGCTTGTAATCCTTCACCCACCCTCGAAGTGGCTCGGTTAGCCCCTCTGTGAACAACATCACCAAATGGGCCTCGGAGATATCGGTGACCATCACTGATATCCTCTAGAAATATGATAAATATGCATTTTCCAACCCGGTCTATTTCAACTTTGCTAAGTATCTAAAAGAGATCTTAGGATCTCGTCTATCAAATCGGTGCACAAGTCTACCTGTGAACTCAACATAGGTGACAATATGGGCATGACCTAGAGTTTTCATCCCATGGTACCACGAGTCCTGTGCCTCACCCTCCAAGTGCAATGTCGCCAACTTAATGACATATGTCTTTGCCATGGGGTTCAGTCGGAAGTAGGTGTCGAGCTTCTACACCCAAGCTCGTGTAGTCCACTTCGACGTCCCATCGAAGTATGGAAAAGTGAGCTTTCCCACTATGCATTGTAACTCGTAGCTCTGCGTGGGACCCTTGTTGAAGAACCTCGGCCTGTTTCTCTCCTTGAAGCTACAAAACTCGGCAAAAGTCATAGTTTCTCTCAAATCTGGATCCAAGGCCTTATACTCCTAGAAATAAGCTACTAAGGGCTCATCCTGCTCTACCTGCCCTCCTGTACCTGTCTTTGGTGGTCCTAATAAATTGGGCATGGTCAATTTAGGGATCTCACTGTAGTCGTGAGGGCGGTTCTGAGGGTTGTTCCTGGAAGCGATCACCTCAACATGAGTTCTGTGTGTGTTTTCCCCATCTTCCATCTACCCTCTTTTGATGCTCTCCCCCCTTTCTTCACCATGCTTGCCCCCTGGAGAATAACCTATGATTCTGCCCATGAATGCTCGGGTCTCTCTCTGGCCCTCTGCAATATCCTATGAGGCTTTCATAATCCCTCTGAACAAACCATCCTCTCTGTCCTCTGGCAGATTTTCATTTTCCCCTGGAGTACCCTCCATCTCTTCTTCTCTGCCCTCTATGCTTCTGTACCTCTTGCGCCTATAAGTGATGTTCTGCAGCCCTTCCTCAAACATCAATGTCGCCCACAACTGGCAAAGAACATGCTCTGATACCACTAAAATATTCTATGTTGGAAAAATTGGGAAAACCCCCTTGAATCTGGTGTTGGACTTTCGTCAAACACTTGGCAGACTACTGTAAATGATGGCTGTAGGTGAAATTTGGATGGACAACAGGATGTCTCTTCGGTTTGTTTACTGTTATGATGAGTTTTGAATCCCTTATGCCCTCCAATGATGTGCAAAATGTATTATTTTGATTTTAAACAAAACCCATAAAATTATAATGCAAAACACTCATATGTAGAGAGACAATTTCACTAAACAATGGTTGTGTTTTATTAAATATGAATGTTGTACCAATACAATCAAAATGAGGCAAGAATACCTCTCAGCTATGAGGAAGTTGACTGTTGTTGGGAGTTGGAATCCTCACTGCTCACACATCCACAAGAAAAATCGCCCCCAAACTGTCCCACGCAAGGATGATTTTAAGGATGGAAATTTGTTTTAAAATGTAGAAACCTTGGCGAATCTTACTAATCCTTCATATGCCAACTATAAATGTTTAGCGATATTTTTGTAAAAATATTCAAATTTATAAGTATTTTATATAGTTTTTATAAATTTTTGGTGATTTTTAAGGTAAAATCATTTTATCCTATAGAATATGGGCGAATAATTTTTAAAATAACGAATCTCGTTTTTGGAAAAACCATGGAAAATTAGCCCATCAGCGAAATTTAGCCCCTGAAATCATCCATGGTCCCACGAGCTGCTGTAGAGGTCGACTCATGGTATTATTGTTCTGTTGTTGCTAATATGGAAGTGGCAGCCCCTAGCTTAGCATTAAACCAGCTGTAACGTGAGGTATATCCACCTAATGAGAGGGCGACCAGTAGCATTCCCACACCAGTCCCCCATGCAACACAAGAAGAGAGTAACCACAGCGTATAGGAAATGGGAAAATACAACCAACAGTTAGCACGCTGCCTAGGATTATAATCAACAGCAATGGCATGCCCAAGATCACACCCAATGATAACAATAGGCTTGGGAATATGAGAATCTTGACAACTAACAGAAAAATGCAGCAATAAGATGATAAGTGCGCCCAACTCAAAGGGAAAAATGCCTATCCTTCCACACGTGCCAAGAAGAATGTCTTTCTCTGCTCAGATATGACACGGGAGTCTCTCCAATCAATCTCCATGTAAACACGATGCCAATACCTGCAAATGAGAACCCTGAATGGCTTCTCCAATTCCTCGGCTTGGGTAGATAGTTTCACTACCGAATCCGAGATTCCAAGGCTAGGGCAGATAGTTTCACTGCCGAATCCAAGGTGTCGAATGGGTTTCCAGTTGAAACCCTCGTTTTCCCACCGAGCTCTTCTCCCAAACTCAATTTTTAAAATGAATAGTCGATAATCTCCTTTTCCCCTTCAAGCGTCCTTTTTATTCATTCACTGGTCCTTTTCTCCATTAAAATATTCCTTTAATTATTAATTGGAGAGAAATACCCTCAAAGAGGGGTTTAATAATAATAAACTCACTTTTCCTAAGTTCTCACTTTATAATTCGAAAGTGAATTTACCAGTATCGTTTCCCTAGCTCATTCGTCTAATGGTTTACGGGAAACTGTGTAAACCACCACGGTATTTTGACTGCCTAGGAAAAATGGGACATTACACCCTCTTCAGGATCTGTTGGTTCTTCTAGTTGAATTGTTGTGGTAGCAACAATAGTAGTGGGGTCCGTGTCAATGATCTATCATTTACCATTATTTTTAGAATTAGATTTTGAATCAGGGTTCGACTCTTTTTCTTTGATCTCGAACACTAATGACTATTTTGAGCGACATTCATCGGTGTTGTGCCAGGGGATTTTGTGGAACTCTCACCATTTTCCAGTGTCCTTCTTTGTCTTCCCGTGACCCTTCTTTTCCTGTGTCTTGGAATGGTTTTTGGGAAACTGTTTGTTAGGGTCATCTTTGTCATACTTTGGTTGTTGCGGATTTACATACCCGAACTCCCGTTTGTTCTGGTGCTTAAATTTCTACTCAATTTTAACGACATATCGATAAGCAGCACTGAGTGATGAGATGTCCAGAAAATCCATTTTAGTCTGGATGTATCTGTGTAGAGCCCCACGGTATTTCAAAACCAAATGTCACTTGGAGTCTTTGATACCCATCTTGGTGCGCAAGGTATGGAAGGTATTGGTGAAATCCGGAACTACTTGGCCCCTCTCTTCCCGTAGTGTGGTCCATCTCATGTACTGGTCCTCATAGTTTCCAACAGGGTAATATTGTTGCTTTACCGCATCCACAAAAAAATCCCATGTGGGATCGACCCCATATATTCCAGAATCCTCTATGGAACTTTTCTCCCAGTAAGTTTCCCACCAATGTTTGACATGAGGGAGATCTTTAAGGAGTGCGAAGGTGATCGTTTCTTTGTCGGAGAAATTGTGAACAGAGAAATAACCTTCTAGCAGAGTTAACCATTTTTCTAGGGCTTCTGCATCTATCTGTCCTTCAAATACAGGAATATCAAAGTTAACTTGTACCTTGAAAGGTGAGGTGCCTCTAAAGTGGCTTCTTGATGAAGATGCACTTGATGCTATCGACAGGCGTTGAAGGATGTGGGAAAAATTCTCCATCATTTCATCCCTCTGTCGCGTGAGAGCTTGCTCAAGCAACAAATTGATATGATCATCTGCTCTATCGTTTTTCTTTTCTTCCACCATTGAGGGTTTCCTGGGTGTGTGAGAGAGATTTTCTTCAAGAGAGACAAGCTCGAGACCCAACTTTATATATTCGGACCTCGTCAGGGACATGCACTAAAAAAACGATCAAGAGCAGCCTGCTCTGATACCACTGATCCAGATTATTTTCGGCACAAAATGAGAGCAGAGATATAATAAAGAAATGCACAGAGATATTGTAGATATTAAATAATATAAAAAAAATGTATCAGAGATGCAACCATAAACACAGATATACAGTAATACACTATTTCTATTAATCAAATAAATGTACAGAGACTGTAAAAATACAGAGTGAAAGACTCGCTAGAATGGTGGCAGCTTATCTCTGAGAAGAGATGTGATGGCTACTCTCATTCACAATAAGATGATTAAAATGAGGCTCTGAAGGCCTTTTTACAATAATAAGGAATGCCAAAAACCCTAGACATCCAAAAACCTAACCCTAGGAGATGAAGCGCCAACAGTCATGTTGGCCCCGTTTGGGTAAGTGAGTACATCAACTTCCCGGGGTTGTAACTTTTGCATACGATCTTCGTTTTAGGTGTGTGATAGCTCGTTGGAAAGGTATCGTTGAGGATATTAATTTTGGGGACTCAATCATGCCTTTGTCTATCATTTAGAATCTCTATCTTGAAAAACCTTCATTTGGGACCTTAAAATGGTCCCGGAAGTTAAGACCTGCTAAAAATAGTAAATTGCCAAAAATTCCAGAAAACTATTTTGAGCCATTTGGAAAAGGTGGGTGGCCATCGATATCCAGATGGATCATTCCTGTGATGTTATTTTGGGCCAGCCATGTATGTGGAAGCGTGATTCTATTTATGAGTCTCGACCCCATAGTGTCATTGTTACTTTGAGGGGTCATCTCTACAGGATACCAGAGGTAGTTCCAACTATTGTCCCACCAAAATAGTGCTGCAAGGTAATTCAGCCTCTTCATAATCTATTCAAAAGGTGAACATGAGGACACTGCAACCACTACAACCTTATCCCAAGACCTTTTTTTCCAACAAAAGAAGACTGCAGAAGAGAAAGAAGATATTGTATCTTCACCTTCAATGGTACCTACATACTTCCAAATCAATCCAATATACAATAGGATGATTGAAAAAATTCAACCCTGCCAACAACATGTTCATGACAGTGTTCAAGAAGCTCAGCAATGCAACTTCTCCAGCAAAGCAAGCAACTCATCAAGGTTCAGATTCAACAAAAGCTTCCCCCTCTACTCTAGGAACTCAAAGAAATGGATACCCTTGCTTATTAAAGAGGGAGGATTGATCCAGGTGGATATCATTGGCCACCCACCTATTCCAACTGACTCAAAACAATTTGTTGGCAATTTACTATTTTAAGCAGTTTTTTGGGACCCAAACTTCTAAGGCCATTTTAAGGGCCTAAATGACATTTTTTCACGATTAGGTACCTCAATGAAAGACAAAATATTTTATAGAACCTCCACAATGAATCTCCTCGTCAATACTTTTCCAACGCGCTATCGTGCACCCCAAACAAAGATTGTACGCCAAAGTTACACCCCCGGGAAGTTGATACACCAAACTTCCCAAAATGGGATCCACAAAACTGTTGGATTTTCATCTTTTGAGGTTAGGGTTTTGGATTTTCTTTATGTTAAAAAGGCCTTTGGTCCTCATTGTAACAATCATCTTCTTGCGAATGAGCATAGCCATCACATCTCTTCTCAGAGATATGCTTCCACCGTTCTAGCGAGTCTTTCACTTTGTGTTTCTATAGTTTTGTACATTTCACTCATTAATATAAATTGTGTATTATTGTATCTCTATGTTTATGGTTATATATCCGATATATCTTTGTTATATTATTGGATATCTGGTATATATCTATAAATTTATTTATTATATCTCTGCTCTCATTTCTTGCTCAAAATAATCTGGATCATATGTCATTGTGTATGCAATGTATCTTCCATCTAATAACATATTCGGGCTTGCATGCAACAAACCCACACTCGCATGTAGAAGATCTGGTATTTCCTTTGCATGCATGTGTATTCCAGGTTATATCTATACTTATAAATATCAATCTGAAGAGTTTTGAGAAGATTAGTAGTGTTTTGTTTATATTCTAGTATTCCATTTATTGTAATTTCAGTATTTACCCTTAGTGCAATAAAGAACATTGTTTTGACAACAAAACTATTTTCATGTAGTGAAAATAAGAATAAAACCACAAACATTATGAGAATAAACTAAACGGGATCTAGAATCCTTGAAACTACATTAAAAAACCCAAAGAAACTTCAGTCAGATAGCCAAATCAGTATTTGGGATATTTGAGTGGTATCAGATATGGATATCTTACCATCCTATGAGTAAAACAACTCATGTTTTCGGGATTCAGGGAACATTATCCATAGGGAAGAGGACAAATTAGAGACAAGTACATCACATAACTGAGAGAGTACAAAAGGGAAAGGAAGCAACATAGACACAGAGAGGATTATAATACTTTCCACATTGATTAAGAGACTAAAGTTGATTAAGAGACTAAAGTTGAGGAAGAGATCGATATCAGTTCAGAGACAAAAGAAGAGGCATAAGAAGAAATGGGTGACATGAATGAAAATCTAGAAGATAGAAGAAAGGGCTAAGCCCTACCATTGGATAGTACATTGAGGATACTAAATGACCTTTCCAGGGGAAAGGATGTGATGATGTAATATATCGCATAGATGGAGGTTAGTACCCAGACAATTCAGAGAAACATGGGTAACATTGGTGCAAGTGGCACATGTGGAGCGAGTGGTTCCAGTGGGAATGTAGTAGGGGCCATTGACATTCAGTCACCTACTCACACTTGGCACTTGTTTTGTGGGATTTATGGAGCCATCAAGGGGTTCCTTAGGGTTTTTTTAATGGGTTATGGAATGTCGGCCCATGGGTTTACCCATTATTAGGCCTTGTTGTAAAAGTATAAATAAGTGTAATATTGTAAGGTAGAGGTAGCTAGTGATGTAAGAGTCAATAGCTGTGAGGCTAAGTGCAAATAGTTCTGGATGCTTTGTGCAATAGATAGTGTATGTAAGGATCTGTGCTTGATAGAAGAGTTGGATCTGTTCCTTGACCTAATTTTGGGAGGGAGAATCTGGTGCTCAGTGTGTAGATATCTCTGGCTTAGTGCACAGGAGCATATGAATGTAAGATATTGAATAATAATAGAGAAGAAGAAGAAGTTGGTGGACGTAGCCCCACACTAGAGTGAACCACATAAATCTTGTGTTTGTCATTGATCTTCTTAGTGCTTTCGTTATTATGTATGATGGATATATCTGATGTTTCTTAGTGCTTTACTTATTATTTATGAATGAATGTTAGATCTAACTTTGTGTTGTATGCTAAGTGGTTGAGGTGTTTACTCTTTGTTGTTACTGCATTGATCTACCTTAAGGTTTGTTCTGCGATGTTAATGAAGTTAATGAAAGCTAATGCATATATCATGTTAAGTGTTGTTGAATAACTTTGAGAAGTGTTATAACCATAGATATGTGTCCCATATTGGTTATAGACACTTGAGTCTTGTAATCCCCCCTTCCTCTACATCGGGTGAGACTTTGCCTGCTTCGCAGGTGTTGCCGAAAGGGCTGGTAGTTAGGGTTTTTTTGGTGTGTTTTTCAAGCTTTGAACCCTAGGTATGCCCCTGTACCAAAAAGGACAATCTCTTTCAAAATGGTTCTCTTGATGGAATGTAAAAAAAGAGTTGGATGCTACATTACCCAGGTCAATGTTTAAGTTGGCTAGGGGGGTTCGATCTCTTTGAAAGGTGGGTTTCTTTTAAAAAATGGTTTATAAGGCCTTTGATCTTGGTTTACTTCCCTGAAACTTCTTTTCATGTCTACAATTTCATTTGAAAGTTTCTTTATCATTCGTTGTAGGTCTTCTATGTCCCCACCTCCTTTTTCAGGACCTTGTTCTATTTGTTTTCTTTGGGGTCTAGTCAACAAAATTCCTCTCCTAGGTGGAGGTTGAACTTCCTTCTTAAATAGTGAGACCTAGCCCTCTTTGCATCCCTTCATTTGGAATTCAATCGTTTTAGCTTCCTCAAATTTTTTAGCTAAGGTGTGTTTGGTAGCGCTTTTCACAAACATGGAAATGGAAGCAGGGAGAGCATTAACATATACCTCAATATGAAACTCCTGACTAGGTCCAGCTTTGGGTTGAAATTTGTTCAGGAGAGTGGTAAACTGTTGATTGAAATATTTAACCTTCTCTTTTGAACTCATGGTGGTAGCGAATAGTTTATCCATTAAAGATCATGTGGTGGTTTCTTCTGCAAATTTGTCTAAGAAATATTTTTGAAACTTTGTCCAACTAGTTATGGATCCCACAGGCAAGTTAAAATACCAAGTCGAGGTTGAATTCTCAAAGGTATAGGGAAAAATCCTACACAATACGTCCCCATGTTGTGTGTTCATCAATCTTATAGATAGTATGAACTTTTTAATATGGTCTTCAAGGAATCTGGAGGTTTTCGGGTCGAATTTGGGAAGAAATTTTTCCATATGTCGGGGGAGGTTATGTACCCATCCTGGGATTGCGAGATCATCTTTGGCCAACCATGGTTGATTATTTTTAGGTTGATTTCCCCTTTCTTCATTATTATCTTTAGTATCCTCCATGTTGTCTGATTTTGAAGCTGAGCGATCCGAGTTAGACCCTTCCTCGTCAGATTCGAAATAGTAAGGCTCAAAGTAGTTACCTGTTGGTGTTTCGGGGATAAGATTAAGGGGTTGTTCAATCTGAGTGAGGGAAAAATATATCAGGTCTTCTATTTTGAGAAAAAAACCTTGGTCGGGGGTGTCAACAATCGGTCTTCTTACTTGTTTTCTACAAGGAAGTAACAGATCTAAGGGTAATGATCCAATTCGTTGGGCGTAAGCTCTTGTGATTGTTCTGAACTAGTTTAATTCCTTGTGGGGAAGAGCGTAAGGTATTTCAGGGAATAAGTTTTCTACTTCCTCTTTCTTAGGGTATTTACTCGTTCCAATAGTACTCTCTATATGTGGGTTGTTTTGATAATGACTATCCATGCATGTGGGTTGTTTTGAATCTGCAGGCTACGTGAAATATATTATCAAAAATGTCATATCCATTCATTCGTTCAGGCCCTCCTTCTAGCTCCAATTATGTTGAGGGTTTTTAGATCCATTTAACTCAACAGTAGGAACCAAACCCTCCTTATAGGCCCAATTATACTTTATAATGTTTCATGGGTGGAATGGTTCTCCAGATCTTTTGATCTATCCAATTTACCAATGGGATTTACTTAGTGATTGAGGGGATATCTTTCTGTGAAAGTTCCTCCTTCATATTAAATGTTTCTCTTTTTGTCTTTTATTTTATTAGATGAGTTTGATAATGTAAGGTGTGATGGTATAAACCAAATGATAGAGGGGATTCTTAACTACTGAAGAAGGTTGATCATGGGATAACCCTCATGCTCTAGCGTGCAGACAATGATATTCACACCTGTTACAAGTCTAGTAATAATATGTTAACTTGTTGGTATTTTACACTGACTGAGATACAATTATGGAAAGAGAATACGCATGCAATAAGATAAGTGCAAGAGAAATAGTTTCCTTATCTCTACCATCAATCACATATTAACACAATGATTCACTTTTCATCATTTAGAACAAAATAATTGTTAAACTATTGAAGAAGATAACTTATCAATAAATTAAGAAACTCTTACTCATTACAACATCAACTACTGAATTAAAATATGGAAGTAGTTCCTCCTCAATCCAATCACATAACTCCTTCGATGAAAATAAAATTTGTCTCTGGTTCTAAACAAAACTTATTAATTAAAGTTGCTCATAAATAATTCTTTACAATTCTCAAAAAGAGGGTCCTTACCCAAAACCATCGACCCTTCCCAAAAGGCCAATATCGCTATTTATAAGAATTACTAACTTAAAATAGCTACTAAATTTTGTGTTAAGTAAGACAAAATAAGGACACGTGGCACTTCATCTCTTTATTCTCTTGAGATTGTCTAGTGGTTATACTAGAGTGGATGACTCTTCTCATACTCTCACCACTTGACAAAGATATCCTCGCATGTATTAGCATATGGGAATCTGTGTTGGTCCATCGGGGCTAAGAGGGTTTCCTTTATTTCTATTGCCCCTTCTTTATATCTAATCATCTTGGCACTTAAACACTGCAGAACTGCTTGAGCCTTGATCAGATGTTCCATAAAATTTTGTAAATGACCCAGTGTCATGCTCACCACCTGCGCGATCTCTACTTCCCATGTTGATTCATGTTCTGCATGTCATTTGACTATGTCATGCAAGTCTACAAAGTCTTCAGGTGAGCCAAACTCTGGGAGGCCAATGTCTTTCATCTCCCGATTGATATTTTCCCAACTTCTTTCGCACTCGGCCCACCTTTTCTATATCTTTTGTTGAGGTTCATGGGCCATACTTACCCATTATTCGACTATCTTCCTAATACTAGAGATGTTTCTATCCATTAGCACTCATATGCCATGTTCCTCCGTGTCTTGACCCTTCTGGATTGTGTTGATATAATTGATTCGTTTTACAACGTTGTATGCATTTTCATACCATCTCTCCATGTATTTACAGGTTTCTAGTTCCATGAGAGTGTCTTCTTGAATATTAGCTACACATGCAGTGAAGAGATGTCTTTCGCTCGTGAATTTTGCATATGCATCTCAGAATTCACTCTTCAGAAAAACTATTGCTTGCATTGAGACTTGGTAATATTTCACCAGATGGTGTAGATGGTTTAGCTCCTTTTCATTGGCTAGTTCCTTTTCGTTTGGATTTGATCGATCCAGCATGGAATCAGTGATAGCCATCCCTGTGCTGATTAGCTTAGATGTCTTCGCATTTTCTGTGTTGAGCAACTTTTCTTCTGTGGTGATGAGAATCACACTATCCAACGTGAGTCTCCTTTTCTTGGTTGTTCTCCTCATTATGGATTTCCTCTTACTGTTGTAAGAAATCACATGTATATCAGTAACCTCATCCATGGGCTCAGGTATTTTTTGGTTTCCCCAAGTGAGAGTGTTGCCTAGGCTTCTCGCCATATATATTTTCTCTAGGACCGACTCTTGTACTTATTTGACAGGGGAAAATTTTGTATGCTCAAATGAATCAAACTTTGGCTGGTGTTCATTGGATGGTGGGTTACCAACCTTAATTGGAGAGACATTCACAGGCTCAACACTTACTTAGTGATAGGTTTTTGAGGTGTTGATCTCTAGCTGTTGCAATTCCTCTTCTTGTTCACCAAAACCTCGTTCATCCCTGGAGTTGTCTTTTTGGGTCCCTAATAGGTCATGAAATTCAGTATCTAGGGTACTCTCGGCCTCATGGTCACCCTACATAGGTTTTAGAATCTAAGCATCAGAGGTTGGCACAAATTCTTCCCCTGTTTCTTTCTCCTATGTGATTGATACTGGAGTTATAAGTGAGACCTCTGAGCTCTCTTCATCATCATAGATAGTAATTATATCAAAAATGGTTTTATACACACATGTTTCACCTAGTGTTCTTGGAATCTCATGCTGGGTTAGAATAGTCACCGGTGATTTGGCCTGTGGTGATAGAAATCTAGGGTTTTCCAAATCGACGGTTTCCTCCAGTGTGGTTGATTCTGAGCCATTTAGCTCCTCTCAGATGTTGATTGGGTCAACCAGGGTGACCCTCTAACTGCTTGATGACTCTTTTGGATTCTTATAACAACATCCCCCTCCTCTGTGCCTCTATGGATTATGTTTCTCTGTTTTCTTCTCTAACCCTGAGGGCTTCTTGAGTCATTTGTTCTATAGTTTCTACTTGCTCATCCATACTCATATCTTTGAACCTAGTCATTTTTGGGTTATATTTTCTCTGTAGTACCTCCTCCTAGTCCTGATCACATTCTATAAAGATCTTGTCTTCAAAATTATCATGTGTGTATGGCCAACAGGAAGAGACTTGTTACACGTGCTAAAGAACTAGGCCTTTAGGGTCATGTTTGCGAAATTGTCATGTTGGGAATATGTATTGCAACTAGATCAAACCCTGTTGTTTATATTGTGTAGTATCCTTCACTATGAAAAACCCTACATGGAAACCATAGGGTATGAACGCTCATTTCTTATCTTTAATGAAAGTGGCATTATAGCCTTGCAGGATGGTCTGGTAACAAATTTCTCCTATGACAAGCTGGTATGGGACATGAGCGGGGAGTAAATGTGGTGCATCGGTGGCCCCAAATACCCTAATATAATTCAAGGTTTCCTCTAGGAACTAGTGGCCTACTTTTGAAATCATTTTCTTGGTTGTTAGAGACAGTCTTGGGCATTATTTCTTGAAAATAATAAAATAGACCCGAGCTATAAATTCATTGTAGATGAGGGCATAAGATGTTTTGTATATATTTTCCCACTGGATGATGAAGTAGACATGTATAGGTAGCTCAACGACATGCCAACTCAGATTCATGCCAATGAAGACATTCCTTGCGCAGATTACATCTAGCAGATATGAAGCCATGTGAAAAGTGGGTGCTTCTCCATCCTTTGGGGTCTAAGCCTGCAATATGTTGGTGCTCAATTGTTTAGAAATTATTTCTCCCTAGTTGAAGCTACTCCCAGAGATGGCCACAATGTATTCCAGGGGAATCCATTCCTTCGAGAACTTAGCGCAATCTCTCTCCCCATATAATCGACAGATTAGAGCCATTAAATAGATGTATGGCTCCTTTAGATTTGTTGTCCCGTACCAACTGTTGCTCTGGTTTGTAAATTTTTTTTATTCCTTCCACCAATAGGCAATTAATCGATTGGTGTCATGGAACTCATAAAAATTCACTACGAAATCTATGTTTAACCGCTCCTCTAGGTCCCTTATCTTGTAATATTTCTGGACCTCTGTCGAGAGAAAAACAACGACACATCTGCCATTCTCATCATTGACTTGGAGCTTCATCGCATATGTATGATCAATTATCCACCCTAGAGTCTCAATACAGGAAAATATAGGGGTTCGATAGGCTACCATATGCAGGCACGACTGTTGGATATTCGGAAAAACATGGCCGTCGAGCGCCCTTAAATTCGGGTCGTTGTGGGGAATAAATTCTAGGTAATCTTCCTGGTTAATTCTGTTGAAAAAATATCCCCATTGCGGGAGAATTATATTTAAACCAGTCCTTGCCTATGTATCACCACCAAAATTAGGGGGTTAAGAAAATTCCTTCTTATTTGATGTTTTGATGACCGGTTCCACTCCAGTAGAAAATTCCAATTGCCTCGCAGTGCCGGGAGAAGATCCTTCACTGACCTCTTCTTCCTTCAATTTTGGTTCCCTTGGCGACCATCTGGTCATTGGATTCCTTGGAGGCATTTTTCTGCAAAGAGAGAAGAGTTAGACACCATGTTGCAGAGAGAATATTGATATATAAATAAAATGCGACCACCAAAACAATAAAATCAACACATACATCTTCTTCACATAAGCTTAACTTGGTTTTGAAATTATGAGGATCAAGTGCAACTCTTGAGACACTCTTTTCACTTCTTCGATTGCTTTGGAAATGAGAAACTTGTGTGCAAAATGTTGGAGTTCGAAACTCTCTTAGTGATTTAAATGAAAAGAATACTTACCTTGTCGCATCAGTTCTTCAATTCGGGGCGTAAGTGTAGATTTACAAAATCTGTCACCAAGATCTGTATTATGCTCAAGATTAAATGCAGTTGTAGGTTGGCGGCATAGGAATGGGCTATATTGTGGTTCATCAGCCATTTTAAATTTCCGTTATTCGGTCGACGCATGGGGTAGAAACGTATGTGTAGAGAAAAATCAATTGACCTATTAAAATATAGAATCTGAACTTATTTTGTGCTGAAAACGTCCCATCATTTCGCTAATTTGAACGGGTGGATCGGGGGTTGGATTTTTTATTAGAAAATGTTCATTGATATCTCTTGGAAAATGCTTCGATGTCGATCCATCTTGTCATATGATGCTAATGTGGAAATGCTGACCTAGAAGTGTCATTAGGACACAGGGAAACCTGAAGTGACTCAAGATGAAACTAGGTCGTATGAAGTTCCCACACAGCAGAGACACGTAGCATTTTAAATTTGGCTCCTCCGCTTAAGAGTTTATTCGAGATCAAGGATTTATTTAGATATGTTCTTTGAAAAACAAGTCCTACCATGCCGATGCTGAAGAATTAACAGGGATCGACGATCTGCGATCAACGATATGTTTAAACAAGCATTCTCAAATTACCCCCCCCCCTGGAAACTTGTTGATGCCGAAAATGCATCGGTGATCGATGATCGACGATGTATCAACGTGAAAAATTCCACCATTTAAATATTTGGAATTTTACCGACTTCGAAAAATGCATCGACAATCGATGATTGAAGTTTCTTTATGTCCTACGTTAGTATATTACCCTTCCATATTCCACCGACGCTGATGGGATATCGACAATTTCTTGAAAATTCTTCACGAACAATCAACACATATTTACTTCATTTTTTCCTAGTGTTGATGATACATCGATGATCAACGATTATTGTTACTATGTGTTTATTTAACTGCTTGGATTTTTTCGGTGTCGAAAATAAGTGCGTGGGTCACAATTTTAGATGTGAATTCTTAGTTAAAATGCCAAGTTCTTTTTTAGATACAAAGGTTTCACTTTGACAGGTCCAACTAATTCCAACTTAATCGATGATGAGACATGGAAACAAACTTAATGATCCATACACAATGAACTCAATTCAAAAAGCAGAACAAAAGAAAACAAGTGGTACCCAAAAGAGAAAAAAAATTCATAAAAGTTTTTAGGGTGTGTTGAGCGCTCAACAAAACCCTCACAAACATAATAAGAATATATGGAAAATAAAATATGAAGTACAAATCAAGAAATATGATGAATATATTGCACCTAAAATTCATGAAGTTAATAGTAGGATAATGGTGGGTAAAACTTCTAATAAGGAATATAAAAATCAAAGTTTTTCATACAAATGAATCAAGCTCAAGAAAGGAGAGTTCCTAAAGAACAGTATGAAACAATTGTAGTTCTTGATGATGTCCTACAAATCAATAGTCCACTAGCCAATGAAATAAAAATGGAAAAAGAAAATTCTAAAGAAGAAGATGAAGAAGTTTTTGTTACAAAAAATAGTGATGGTGATGATGAATATTCAATAATAGACCAACCAGAAGAATTGAGTGATGATGATATCATAAGTTTTCCAACTGTATTTTGATGATCTAATGAAACTCAAAAAAATTATAAACAAAAAGGAAGGAGGAATTAGGGAAGACTTAAAAATTTTCATGTTGATACCCCTATGAGTATTGAATCAAAGAAAAATGAAGAGGCTCTTGGATTACAAATGAATGAATAAATAAATAGCATCATTGAAAGAAACATGGTTGGATGGTATATCTCTATGAAATATCTGACATGGTTTGTTGTAGGTATTCATCTTCCTAGGGACAATTTCAATTATGTATTCTCTCAACGAAGTTATGTGAATGGTTTCTGAAGTAGATCTGTTATGGTACATGGAAAATACATATGTCCAAGAATCATTATAGGAAGAGAATATTATTCTTGATCAGTTGATCTATGTTACAGTTAAGAAGTAGTATTGGAAGAGGAAGTAAATTGCAGTGATAGCATATTATTCATATTGTAGAGAAGGCAGAGGGAGTTATTCTTCTTCCCATGATTGGTTGTAGTAGCATGATTCTAAGGGGAGAGATTCATAGAGAGGGTGGGCATCACCTCAGGGGGAGTATCACCCTAAAACGAAACATCCCTTTTTTTCATTGCTATCAAAGGGGGAGAATGATCAGTAAAATCCAATTAAGATTGAAAAAGTGGTTTTAATGTGTTGCCATCAATGCCAAAGGGGGAGAATGTTGGACATTTTGTTATGGTATTGGAATTGATGTCAAAGAAGGCCAATATGATCAATGTTGGACATGGTATTATGGTGTTGGTATTGATTTCAAGAAGATCAATATGGTATTTTCATTATATGTCTTTGAGATCCTAAAGCTCGAGAGAGATAACGTAGTAGGTTGCACAGAAGACATAACACAACGTGCAGAGGAATATTGTATAAAACTAAACTCAGAAGAGATAGCCTTCTTATTGGATAAATACATAGAGGAGAACATTGACACAAATATTAAAAGAAAGAATGTTAATCGAAGATTAGAAGAGATGTCACATTTGAAATAACACAAGAGACAAAGTTCTGCGAGTAAAGAAATCCTTTTGTAAAAGATCGAGTTACAGGAGCCATTCATTCTTAGTTTGAGACAATCAAAGATCGTTAGATCGAGGTAAAGTCATAGGTTGGGAAGGATTAAATATATATTGTCAGAACTGAAGCAATAGTATTATGGACTGTTGGATCAAGTAGCAGATAAATAACTTCAGAACTTCACCACTTTGCCACTTCAACAATTAATGGCGAGTTGTGCCTGCTCTAGCTATGGATTAGGTCCTTGGATATTATAAATTGAGGCTTCTATCTTTCTCTTTTGGCTCCTGCTTCCTCGACCTATGGTTATGACAGGATCTAGCTGGATAGTGCGCATTAGGAGCTCCTCAACGGCTGATCGTGCGCACGACTCAATCGGGATTTGGCTTTCTCCTCTGAATTCCTTATTTTTTTCGAGACTTCCTCTCCTCTGCGGTATATGCTATTGAGGAAGCATGTCTTCCAACCTATTCCCTTCCAATGTAACTTCTTCCACTTTGGCCTCCACACAAGGCGATACTATCGTTTCTGCACGAAGGTAGGAATCTCCCTTTGAAGCCTCGGGAACACCCGCTGCAAACAAGAATAAGTCCCAAGCATTTTGTGGCTCAAGCCTGGTGCTTCAGCTTGAGTTTTGAAGAGTTCCCATGGTGTGACAACATATCTACCTTATGTGTGGGTGACTTGAAAAAGGCCCAAAGAAAATAATTTGACCTAGCTAGGATAATGAGACGAGCTAGTGCATAACCTCAATTGGTAAGTAGAACACATACATAACATCTAGAATTTATAACAAAGCAGGCAGTGAGTCGAAACATGCCAGGGAAAACTGAATGCCTTGCAATAGGATGTTTTAAATATTTTTTGTGTCACGTCCATGCGACGGGTATGATCTGAGGCATGCGAGATGCAATCGATAGGAGTTGCAGAGAATGTGTGGTACGATCGCATCGATTTCTTTTTAAATTCCCCAACCTCCATAATGAGTTGATGATGGTTGATGCACTTGCTGATGCAACTCATATTTGAGAAAAATTCCTTGACTTGAAGTGTTTAACGACTTCCCTTATGAAATTATCTAACTCTTTTGGAACTTTCTCGTACTTTTAGCACATATTCAACTCTGACACCCTTTCTCGACCCCAAGGGCCAACCAGCCACTGGTGTGAATTTGAATCTAATGTTTTCCATACCTAATCGTTCATTCTATGGTGCGCGGATGTAACCCATGCTAACAGAAGAAAAATGACGGCGCTAACAAAGATGGTGCAAGTAATTCAAAAGGTTTAAGAGATCACATAAGTATCAAACAATCAGGCTTAGCGAGCTTTACGGGTATCCACCGGTTCAAATTCTTCACACTTACGTATTTAGATATATTTTGTTGAGTATTATTCTGTAAGCCATTTATAAACGATTTTAATTCTGATTGTAGGAAATATCCCTCCAACTATCGAGCAAAATTGGCTATGTAACCTCACCGAGGAATCTGAGAGAAACTGGGTCTCGAGATCAACAAGGTGATGAAGGATATCAAATTGCCCGAGTTCAGCACACCCGACAACTTCATCGACTTGCATGACATAGTCAAATCACATGCCAAGCAAGATTCTTCATGGGTCGAAAGACTCACAAAGGTGACCGACATAACGCACAGACAGGTACAACAATTTATGGAACATCTGATCAGCGCTTGGGTTGTGCTTCAGTAGTTAAGTGCTAGTTTGATCAAGTATCAGACGCATGCGGTGGAGATCATAGAAGTTTACGCACTCCTGATGGAACAAAACATATTTCCATACGCCCAAACCTATGAGGATTTTTTCATTAGTTGGTCGGAATACGAGACAAGTCACCCTTTCAAAAGGATATCCTGAGATGATTGTTGGAAAACTATTAGAAGAGAACGCCATGTGGCGAATTTTGTTTACTTATCTACACTTAGCCATTATTTTCAGTTGAATTTTATGTTATAAATAAGAACATCAACCAATTATTTAAGGGTCGATGGTTGTTGCAAGAAACTCTCTTTTTGGTTGTCAAGAATTATTTTTGAGATACCGTTAATAGGGAAGTCCTTCTGGACCAGAGACAAAGTTATTTTCATCAAATGCATGTGTGATTGGATGTGGAGAAGAAATATTTCCTATCTCGTTTCATGAATGATGTTGTAATGAGTAAGAGTTATTTAATCTATTGTCAAGTTATCTGGTGCAATGTTTTGATGTTCTTTACTTTAATGATGAAGATGAATCATTGTGTTATCATGTGATGGATGATTAGTGTAGGTGAATTATTTTTCTTTCCAATATCTTATCGCATATGTGTTTTCTTTCTAGTAATTAGTATCTCAAACAGAAATTGGATGCTCACATGGTTAATGTATTAGTATTAGGCTTGTGGTATAAAATTGTCATATGCATGCTTGAGTAGCAGGTTATCCCAAGCTCAACCTCTTCTCCAGTAGTTAAACTTAATCATGTTTTGTTGACAAGTTGGTTTATATCAGCTTACATCTTATATTGGTCCCACTTAAGAGAAAAAAAAAAAAAAAGAGAAGGTCCAAACTGAAGGAGATACCTTCAGAAGAAAACATAAATCCCATCGATTAATTGGTCGAATCGCAAGATCTGGAGAACCATTCCACTATCAAATGTTGAAGAGTCTAATTGGGCCTCGGTGGCAGGTTTGGTTCCTACTGTTGAACTAAAGGGATTTAAGACCCATCAACAAAATTGGCACTAGAAGGAGGGCCTGAAGAATCAACGGATGAATAAATATTTCACATAGTATTTCAAACAACCTATAGATTCAAAACAACCCACATGCATGGCTAGTCATTCCCAAGATAGACCACACACGTTGAGTACTCCTGAAACGAGTAACTCACCCCAGCTCGAGGAAGAAAATTTGTACCTTGACATACCTTATGATCTTCCTCACGAGGAATTAAATCAATTCAGAAGAATCAAAAGAGAATATTCCCGACAGATCGGTGTGTTTTCCTTAGCTCTGATACTTCCTCAAAGAAAACAACAAAGCAGACCAGTGGCTAATACTCCTGACGAGGTTTTTGTGCACATGGTAGAAGACTTAATAGATTTCTCAATAACTGAAATCCAAGATCCTCTTGATATGATACCCGAAATGCTAGTCAGTGACGTCCCTAAACCAGACGATTTTTCGGAAGAGGAAGAGTTTAACTTAGAATCTGAAGATATGGAGGACAACAACAACCATAATGAAGAAAGGGGAAACCCACCACTGAAAAATCAACCCTGGTTGGCTAGAGACACTTTGGATCTCCTGGGACCAATCCATAACCTTCCCCGACATATAGAGAAGTTACTTCCTAAGTTCGACCCAGAAACCTCAGGATTGCCTGAAGATCATATCAATAAATTTATCCTAGCGGTCAAACTTATGAACATCCAACATGAAGAGGTAGTTTGCAGGATTTTCCCATACAATTTTGAGAACTTATCCTCCACATGGTATTTCAACCTACTTGTAGGATCCATAACTAGTTGGACAAAGTTTCAAAAGGATTTTTTAGATAAATTTGTTGAAGAAACCACTACATAAGCTCTAATGGATGAATTGTTCACAGCCACCACGAGTTCAAAAGAGAAGGTTAAATATTTCAATCAAAGATTCAAAACCATATTAAACAAATTCCATCCCGAAGTTAAACCAACTTAGGAATTGCAAATCTAAGTATATGCTAATGCGCTCCCATATTCTATTTCCATGTTTGTGAAGAGGGCTGCCAAACGAACCTTAGATGATAATTTTAAAGGAGATAAAACGATAGAATTCCAGACGAAAGGGTGTAAAGAAGGCCAAGTTTCTTTAGTTAAGAAAGAAGTTCAACCTCCTCCTAGGAGAGGACTCCTTCTAACTAGACCACCAGGGAAACAACTAGAATATACTCCCGACAAGGTTAATGGAGACATAGAAGATCTACAATGCATGGTTAAGAAATTATCAAAGGAGATCATAGACATGAAGAGAAACACAGGGGAAGGAAACCAAGGCCAAAGACCCTATAAGCCTTTCTTTAAAAGAAAACCACCGTTCAAATCAATTGAACCTCCCCCAGATAACTTGAATATCTATCTAGGGAATGACGCATCTAATTATTTCTCTACTTATCACCAGGAAAACCACTCTGAAAGAGATTTCCCTCAATGGGTGCATGCCATGAATTTGATGGCCAACCGGTTTTTAGATGAGGTTTCCCTAACCGAACAACCAAGTAGTTCGGTTATGAATGTTGTTGACCAGGAACATATTGACCCACTAGAAGATACAACCATGCTAATATGGGATCCAGACCTAATTATGCCTTCCGACGACCTATTTCAGGTTCAAGAACCACCCGCAGAAGTCTAGGTTTAGAAAACTAGAAGTAAAGGTCCTCCTATCTCAAAGGATCCCACTACCACTCAAACTTCAGGGGAAAGGTCGACTCCCGATCACCCAAAAGAAACTTTTTCTCCCCGTAAGAACCCTATTAGCATCCATACACTAGAATCATCCAAAATGGAGTACAACGTAGTTGAAGATATGAAGAAGTTGAAGGCTAATATATCGGTTATGGACATATGTAGAATCCCTCAGCAAAAAGATTTCCTGCTACAAGTGTTGAAATAAATAGAAAACCCTACGACAAGCAATGAGTAGCAAAAAAATCTAACTTCCACATATCTAGTAAATAAACCAATTGTGAATACCTACTCAGAAGATAAGAAGGTAAAACTTTTTGTTCCACCGTTCCTCTTAACGTTTGAAGTCTTCAACAGGAACCTCCATAATTGTTTGGTAGATTCAAGAGCATCTTCCAACGTTATGCCATTGTCTATTTGCAAAAAAATAAATTTGTTCCTCTTAAGAGCGATAAACATGTGATACAACTAGACAGAACCCAGGTCAAATTCATGGGGGAAATCACAGATGTAATGACCAGGATAGAGACACATCCTAAGTTTGTGCAAGTGATTGACATCATTGTAGTAGAAATCCCCAAGGCCTATGGGTTATTACTAAATCGAGATTGGTTTGATAATTTAAATGGGTATTTTAGTATAGACTGGGCACACCTTTGGCTACCATTGAAGGGATACAAGAATATGATCAGAATCGATAGGGAGAGATACTTGAAACATATGGTCACTGATCTAGAAACCCCGAACAAACCCTCATCCACTGATTTCCCTGTCCTAGGAAATTATTCCTACGGTTCCTATTTTGGGAAATTCTCCCCTCTTCCATATGGTGACCCTCTTACTCAGAATTATGAAATTTTTTTTCAAGCGAAATCGCCAATACCGATAGAGGAAACCCTCTTCTATCAAGAACCTGTGATGGAAATCACCGGAAAAAATATAGGAAGGCAAGAAAGTAATAAGAAGGAAGGGACGGTTAAATTTCTCTCATAGATCTGGACCATATATTTTGATGGATCTAAATCACAGGAAGGATCAGGGGTGGGGTGTATAATTGATCCCAAAGAAAAACATCATTTCTTGTCCTGTAGACTAGAATTTGAATGCACAAATAACACCGTTGAATATGAAGCTCTAGTACAAGGGTTAAAGAAATCCTTAGACTTAAACATCAAAGAATTGACGGTTTTCGGAGACTCATAGATTATCGTTAGACAAGTAAGGAATACTATACATTGCAATTACCTGCACCTAAACAATTATCAATAGGAAGTGCATAGGTTAATAGAGCATTTTGAAGCTTTCAATATTATAGCGATCCCCAGAGAAAAGAACATTCTTGTTGATTCCTTGGCCACATTTGCTTCAAGTCTGTCACCTCTAGAAGATTATGAAGCCTCCCGATTCACTGTAGAACTACTCTAATAACCATATGCGCCTAACAACATTTCTAATTGGAAAGTCTTTGAAGGAGATGAACAGATCATAAAATTTTTGACTAACCATTAAGATAATTTCAAAGACTTAGCTATTGATGATGAAGTATTCTAGGAACAATCAACAAAAACTGATCCTCGGACATGTTAACCTATTGATAAATCGAAGTCTCACACAATATTGAAAGGGATATCTAATTTGGAAAACCTTTTCGACTTGAAGGAACGATTTAAGGGGCCTAAAAATGCAAAGACTGGTAGCTCTTGTCCCCTGCATGAAACTATAAATCTCGAAATCCCAAAAAACCCAAAGAATGTGAATCTCGGAAAGACTATATCTAAAGAGGAAAGAAAGGCTTACCTCAAATTGTTCATACAATACCAAAATCTCTTTGCATAGTCCTATCAAGATCTGAAAACTTATGATACCCACATCATTCAACACACTATCTCATTAAGAACCGAAGTGAAACCCTTCCAACAAAATCTTTGAAAGTATCACCCATCCCTGGAACCTCTCATGTATCAGGAATTGAAGAAACTTCTAGATGCCAAAATCATCTTCTAGGTTAGACATTCTGCGTGGGTAGCAAATTTGGTTCATGTGAGGAAACATTCTAGAAAAATCCGCTTATGCGTATATTTTAGGAACCTCAACAAAGCTTCAGAAATGGAAAATTACCCAGTCCCGCCAATGGAGAAACTCCTACAAACCATGTCTGTTTTGGAGATCTTCTCTCTACTGGACAGTTTCTCAGGTTACAACCAAGTCTGGGTTTCAAAGGAAGATCATTTGAAAACTACCTTATGAACCAAGTGGGGAACCTTCGCTTATAAACGCATGCCTTTTGAGTTAATCTATGCAGGGGAGACCTTCCAAAGGGATATGGATGTAGCATTTTTGGGACTTATAAACAAGTGTGTGGTAGTGTATCTAGATGATGTAACTGTGTATTCAAAGAACAAGTAAGAGCACATCTAACACTTAATTCATATTTTCAAAAGGTGTAGGAGATATGGTATTTCCTTGAATCCTAAGAAAACTATTTTCAGTGTTGAGGAAGGTAAGTTGCTAGACCACATTATATCTCAAGAAGGAATTCACATAGACCCATAGAGGATTAAGTCCATATCTCAACTCACATTGCCTCATAAAAAGAAATCTATGAAGTCTTTTTTCGGACAAATCAACTTCATGAGGAAATTCACTCCCGATTTTGCGGAAACTATCAAACCCTTGCAAAAGATGATTCGTAAAGATGCCAAATTTAAATGGGACGATGAATGGAAGGATGCTTTCAGTAACATCAAAACTACTATATCTCAAGCCCCCATGTTTGGAAGTCCTGATTTCAATAGAGATTTATTCCTCTATACTTTCACCTCCAACCAATCGTTAGTTGTGATATTGACTCAAACGGATGATGGAAACAACGAGGCCCCAGTCGCATTCATGATGAATAACCTCCAAGGAGTCGAACTAAATTATCCCGTCGTATATAAACAAGATTATGTAGTTTATAAATAAGTAAAACACTTTAGGCCTTACATCCTCAAGAACCATACCAAATTAATCATACCTCATCCTGCAGTACGGTCCTTGTTCACTCAATAGTCTATGTGGGTAAGAAGGGGAAACTGGCTAGCAGTAGTTCAATATTTTGATGTAGATACAAAACCTTCCAAACTAGTTAGAGGACAAGGGTTATGCAAAATCACGACTGAAGCTCAGGACCCAGTAAATGAAGATCCTTGGGTGGGAGAATGAAATGGAATTATGGTGTGGTGAAATTTAATACATTTCCCCAGGGCTAGGGTCTTGGTATGAGAATTTGACTTATCTCTTGCACCATGGGACTTGCCCAGAAAGTCTCAACCCTAGGGAAAGGAGAACTCTCAGGTTAAAATCTGTAAAATACCACCTCATAAATTCGATACTCTTCTGGGTTAATTATGATGGGGTACTCTTAAGATGTCTCGAATGGGAAGATGTAGACAAAGTTCTAAAGGAGCTCCATGATGGCCCTACCAGTGGACATTTCATAGGAAAAACCACCGCTCATAAGATACTAAGAGCTGGTTATTATTGACCCACCTTGTTCAAAGACACTCACACTTACGCTAGAAACTGCAAAACCTGTCAAATAAGCGTTGGGAGAGAGAAGAGAGTGGCAGTCCCACTCCAACCAGTGATTGTCTCTAGACCTTTTGAGAAATGGGGGTTAGATATCATAGGAGAAATCACACCTAATTCTTCAAAACAACATAAGTATATACTTACCCCCATAGATTATTTCACAAAATGAGCAGAGGTCATCCCTCTTATCCATGTAAACGAGAAGGTGGTAATCCAATTCATAGAATAACAACTGATCACAAGGTTTGGGGTCCCTTCTGTCCTGGTTTTTGATAATGAGGCTTATTTTTCTTCCACACTATTGATAGAGTTTTCTCTAGACAAAGGAATCATAATTAGGTACTTTGCGTATTATTATCTACAGGGAAACAGGGTGGCATAATCAACCAATAAGAACCTAGTGAGAATATTAAAGAAGATGGTTGCAGACAACCAAAGGAATTGGCATAATTTACTCCATAATGCTCTATGGGTCAATACAGTCACACCCAAGGAAGCCATAGGAAATTCCCCATACTTTCTGGTGTACGGGTAGGAAGCCATTCTCTCAAACTAGATTTGTCTCCCATCTCTTCAACTAGCCCAAGATTCCAAAGGACAACCTTCATCAATCATACAACAAAGAATTAACACTCTGCTCATGCTAGAGGAAGAAAGGGAAAAGGCTAAATCAAAGTTCATGGCCCACCAGCAGATCATTAAAATATGGTTTGACAAGAATAAGGCTAAAGAGAAGGATTTTGAAGTAGGGGACTTGGTCCTAAAATGGGACAAAGCAAATGAGCCTAAAGGAAAACACTCTAAGTTTCAAAATCTATGGTCTGGGCCTTTCCAGGTGGCTGAGTATATTGGGGCATGTACTTATAGGTTACAGAATCTAAGGGGGGAACCTGATGCCCTTTTAGTAAATGACCAAGACCTAAAACAATATTTCCATTAAAAATAAATAAATAAATACAATTATTTTTGAGTTTTATGTTTTGTATGCGTATTTCATGAGTTGTTTCAACTAGGTTGACTGCAAATTACTTTTATTTTTTATTTTCTTTCGTTGTTTGATTTCCTCACTTTTGAAGGTTGTGTTTTAGCAATACAATGGTTGACCTCAAATCATGTGACATAGAGAACTCTGTTCCTAACTCATTGCTCACATACAACACAAGGAAGCGTCGAGGAACCTATGGTTGCTTTGAAGAGTCCTCTAAATAAACCACGCAGATGAGAAACTCTAGAGAAATTTCGAAAGGTATACCCGGTGGTCTGGTGAAACCTTACGGGAAATTTGGAAATCTGAAAAGGACTCCATGGACCCCAAATATAAAGCTAGCAAAGTATTCACCTTAAACGATATCACTTTGCAAATTAAACAGACAACATGCTCTCCCACTCGCTCAAGGCATTCTGCCAAAATAAAAGTTAACTATACCAAATGAGTGAATAGTGAGAGAGGGTATGCAGATATCTCCGTTGGGGCTATGGATGCTCGCTCGCAGTGGAGCAAAGTCTGTGATGTCAGGGTGACTCTATCAGGGCTATGGATGCTCCCTGGCAATGGAGAAACATCGTAGAAAGTGATTAAAGGTAACTAAAGGCTTCATGCTAGTGAATGTTTTACTAGATTTTTGTCAAAAAGGGGATGAGCTAGGGTTACAGGAAATGAAGGAGGAATAAAAGTTAAAAACCCCACAGGAAGACCCAAAAGCATCAACCTGATAATTTCAAATGCAAGGGTAAATGAAGCTCTGATTTACAGTGAGTAAAGTTCTCCTCCATCTTTCGTATCAGCCGAACATGAAGGAGGAAAAAAGATTCTTCTTTCACCCAGTAAGTCGCCATTTGTTGAGCACTCAAAACAACTTAAAAATCTTATGTTAAATTTAACTTTTTGGGTACCACTTGATCTTTTGCACTGTTTGATTCTACTTTAGTATGAAAATGTTTCCTTTTCTTATGACTTTTGTTTCTCATTTAAGTCTCTCAAATCATTAATCAGAAAGGAAATCATTCAAGAGAAACGAGGTCGTCGAGTGTCGATCTTCAACGGTGACGGAAAACAAAAGTTGTTCTTCAGTGACAAGCATCACTCAAGGATATCACCAACAGTCAATCCCTTTTGACATTGGTAAAAGGTGAAAACAGTAAGGGTTGAATGAAAATGAAACGATATCGCCGATCGTCGACTTCCAAAAAATTTTCAGTATCGGGGAGATTTCGAGGATGATAATCCGTAAGGAAACCACGTGTTAGGTTTATTTCTGAGGGTCAATCCCCGATAATTTTTGGCATCGACAGTCCCAAGTTAAGGATAGAGCGCTCAAATTGAACAAAGTCATGAGTTCGACCATCACCCGCAAGCTGAGTTCCGGATTTTCATTACCATATATCTCGAGTCAGTGGTGTCACATTAGCATCATACAATGAATTCGATTGGTATCAAAGGTTTTTCAGAGGGATATCAATAAAAAATACAAAACAACTTAGAGAAACACTAAGCACAAAATCGAGGTTAACTTACAAGAAATTTGGACAAAGAAAACAGTAGATTCACACGCAAAGAGAAAAATGATGCATTCAACTACTATGACTAGAATCCTTTCATCAAAATTTCGAGACTTTATATATTAGACTCCCATAGGGCTCAGGTTACATACAGTAGACACTGTCTACAACTTTTGGCCAACCAAACCGGTTACATTGAGAACATGAAAATTTTCACAAGAAAAAAGGGAATACTATCAAAATTTTGCGTCACATCTGAGAATACAAAACAAAGTCTACCCATCATGCCTCTTCTGCACGCGAACTTTCTCCCTGGCTGCCTCGTGCTCCTGGACGTGTTGTCATATTTTGTTCTTCTAACACCCTGTGCACTTCACACAACTAGACGATCATATCTTGTGCTTCCCGAAGCTCTCGCTTGAGCTAGGTTGTGTTCCCTTCATGACCCTGTGGCGCTGACACCTCAAGATTATTTTCCGACATAATTCTCTATTCTTCTGGTAAATTTTAGCTATGGTGAGTTGTGCTTGATCTAGCTGTGGATTAGGTCCTCGAATGTTAGAACCCGAGGCTTCTTTCTTTCTTGTTCAGCTCCTGCTTCCTCAACTTGTGGTTCTGATAGGCTCTATCTGGATAGCGTACATTAGGAGCTCCTCGACGGTTGATCATGTGCACGACTCAATCTGGATATGGATTTTCCCCCTGACTTCCTTATTTTTTCTGGGCCTTACTCTCCTCTGCGGTATATGCTGTTGAGGAAGCATAGATTCCAACCTATGCCCTTCCGATGTAACTTCTTCCACTTCAGCCTCTGCACGAGGCGATACTATAATTTCTGTGCGAAGGTAGGAATATCCCTTTGAAGCCTCGGGAACACCCGTTGCAAATAAGAACAAGTCCCAAGAATTTTGTGTTTCAATCCTGGCGCTTTGGCTGCCTCACAAGCCCCGTCTTGAGTTTTGAGGAGTTCCCATGGTGCGACATCGTATCTACCTTATGCGTGGGTGACTTGAAAAAGGCCCAAAGAAAATAATTTGATCAAGTTGGGCTCATTAGACAAGTCAATGCATAACCTCGACTGGTAAGTAGAACACATACAAAACATCTAGAATTTATAACGGAGCAGGCAGTGAGTCAAAACATGCCAGGGAACACTGAATGCCTTGCAACAAGATGTTTTAAAGAATTTTTGTGTCACATATGTGCGACGGGTACGATCTAGGGCGTGTGAGATGCAACTGATAGTAGTTGCAAAGAATGTGTGGTACGATCGCATCAATTTCTTTTTAAATTCCCCAGCCTCAATAATGAGTTGATGATGATTGATGCACTTGCTGATGTGACTCTTGTTTGAGAAACTTGCCTCAACCTGAAGTGTTTAATGACTTCCCTTATGAAAGTATCCATCTCTTTTGTAACGTTCTCGTACTTTTAGCACATGTTTAGCTCTGACACCCTTTCTTGACCGCAAGGTCCAACCAACCACTGGCATGACTTTGACTCTCATTTTTTCTGTACCTGATCGTTCATGATATGGCGCGTGGATATAAACCACCCTAACTAAAGAAAAATGACGGCTCTAACAAAGATGGTGTAGGTAATTTTAAAGGTTGCAAAGATCATGTACGTATCAAACAATTAGGCTTAGCGAGATTTACAGGTATGCACCAGTCCAGATTCTTCATGCTTACATATTTACATATATTTTGTCTAGTATTGTTTTGTAAGTCATTTATAAACAATTTTAATTCTGATTGCAGGAAAGATCCCTTCAACTATCGAGAAAAAATGGTTGCGTAACCTCGTTGAGGAATTTGAGAGAAACTGGGTCCGCAGATCAACAAGGTGATGAAGGATATCAAATTGACCGAGTTCGGCACACCCAACGAATTCATTGACTTGCGCGACATAGTCAAATCGCACACCAAGAAAGATTCTTCATGGGTCAAAAGACTAGCAAAGGTGACTGACACAATGCCATGACAAGTACAACAATATTTGAAACTTCCGATCAACACTCGGGCTGTGCTTCAACAGTTAAATGCTAGTTCGATCAAGTATCGGATGCATGCGATGGATATCAAAGAAATTTACGCACTCCCAATGGAACAACATAGATTCCTGTATGCCCAAACCTATGAGGAGTTGTTCATTATTTGGTCAGAGTACAAGACAGGTCACCCTTTCAAAAGGATATCCTGAGATGATTGTTGGAAAATTGTTAAAAGAGAATGCCACGTGGTGAATTTTGTTTACTTATCTACACTTAGCCATTATTTTTAGTTGAATTTTATGTTATAAATAATAACATCAACCAATTAGATAAGGGTCGATGGTTATTGCAAGAAAATCTCTTTTTGGTTCTCAAGAATTATTTTTGAGCTATCGTTAATAGAGAAGTCCTTCTGGACCAAAGACAAATTTATTTTCATCAAATGCATGTGTGATTGGACGTGGAGAAGAACTATTTCCTATCTCATTTCATGAGTGATGTTGTAATGAGTAAGAACTATTTAATATATTGTCAAGTTATCTGGGGCAATGTTTTGTTGTTCTTTACTTTAATGATGAATATGAATCGTTGTGTTATCATGTGATGGATGATTAGTGTAGGTGAATTATTTTTCTTTCCATTATCTTATCGCATATGTGTTTTATTTTTGGTAATTAGTATGTCAGATAGTAATTAGATGCTCACATGGTTAACGTATTAATACTAGGCCTGTGGTATAAAATTGTCATCTTCATGCTTGAGTAGCGGGTTATCCCAAGCTCAGCCTCTTCTCCAGTAGTTAAACTTAATTTTGTTTTGTTGCCAAGTTGGTTTATACCGACTTACATCTTATATCGGTCCCACCTAAGAGAAAATACTAAAAAGAGAAGGTCCAAAATGAAGGAGATGCCTTCATAAGAAAACATAAAGCTCATCGATTAATTGGATGGATTACAATATCTGGAGAACCATTCCACTATCAAATACTACAGATTCTAATTGGGCCTCAGTGGCAGGTTTGGTTCCTACTGCTGAACTAAAGGGATTAAGACCCATCAACACTCCCGTTGACCATCGGATAAGAGGAAGAGCAGGGAAATCCTATCAATCGTTGATCTAGAATGAATATTGAAACCGTCAGATCGTGATAAAAGGAAGAAGGTGGTCAACTCCAGCATTGACCTACTCTGACAATAAAAAGCTCAGATAAACCAAGAAATATTGAACTTCAAACCCCCAAAGTTAACAAAATTAGTTGATCAAGACAATGAAATATATATGGTGATAGATCTATTTGGAACTTCGGCAATGATCGATGGATGGTATAAATGTGCCTAAACCCTGAAAGTTGCAAAGTAACGAAATGTCAAAATCCTATTCAATAGGACCATGTCAACAATTGATGACACGTGGCTCAATATGATGATGACAAGTGTCAAGATACATATGGCACATAAGGTCTGTGAAATTTACAAATCAGGGTGACATGTGGCACACCCACTACGAGTACACATCATCATAGGTGACATCAATGCACCATGTCAGTATGAGACTACAGCCTCCGGGGATATCTATCTTCTCCTACCATCTAAAATACCCGAAGTGTTCAAGGCCGAAGTCACGAATTAATATTTGGTCATTGATCTAAGATACTAAATAATATTTCTTGATCATCGAATAAATTACAGTGGAAGGATAGATTAAGTGTGAATCATGAAGTAATGATAACCGTTGATATACTTAGAGAGTGTTCTCGACCATTGAAAAAGCATACTGGAAGGATAGCGTAAGAAGAGGTGTTAATCAGCAGCAAGCGATCACCACCATTCTATGACTTATTTGGTAGGTAAACATCTGGAGAAATTTATCTACTCTAGAGTCCTAGAGCCAAGATTAGTCGAAGTCCCAGAGTAAATGAGAACCGTTTATCTCAACCTCTGATTGACTCATGACCATCGATTTGTTTGAAGCCTTTGGATAATACAGGATTGTCCATCTAAAGAAAGATTAAATATTGATCATCTAATCTACTAGTGAATACAATATACACACTTCGAGGAAATGTACTCTGGGAGGATTGAATGAATGAAAAGGCCAGAATTCCCGAAGGATGAGGTACCAGAGAACCTAGTTCCAACACCATTCATGTGATAATGTAAAGAAGCTAAAGGGGATATAAGTAAATAAGCCCTCAGACATTTGAATAGGGTCCCATGTAGAATAATAAGGGAGAAAGGAGAAAAGCACTAACAAAATAATGTGTGAAATAGATAAGCCTATGTTTTTGAGCCCACGATCACAAAGATAAATGGATTGAAGGAAGCGCCTTTCTGCATACTTTGAATATGGAAATCAACAATCCATATTAAATCACATAAAAGGATAAGCACATGGATCTAGCCACCAATTGCACGTAGAAGAAAAAAGGTTTAGCGACTTTAGATTTGGTGCTTGCACACTGTTACACCCATATAGGCTATTAGAGATTTGTTTCAAGGACTGAATTAAGCCCAAATGCACTACAGAGGTCCTTGGACACCTCATTACGGATTTGATGTACAATGACTCAAATTATAAGCTACCATAATTGTGGGTTGACCTAGAAACTTGTGCAAATTAAGAATATGATTCTTAATTAAAAGATATTGAAGGAAGAACCAAGTTCACCCAATAAACTTAAAGGATAAGAGTAAAAGAAGAAATTTGTTATTAAAAAAACATAGTTGCTAATAAATGAAAGGGTGTGATGGTTCATTATTAAAAGACACAATGGTTCAAATGTTATACCTTTTGGAATACTATATAAATAGAAAGGTATGATGAAAGGAAGGGGTCTCTATAGTCCATATCATAAGATCAAAAGTACAAGTAGAGTCCAAGAATTAAATTTGAAGATACTTATCGAGTGAGGGTGGAAGGAAGGAGCAATGAAGGATTAATATCCTTTACTAATTTAAAGTGTGAAAACAAGGGAGTTGGTGCTTCCTATGGTTGGTACCCTAAAACAAGGGAGTTGGTTCTCCCTAGGGTTGGTGCCCTAAAACAAGGGAGTTGGTTCTTCCTAGGGTTGGTGCCCTAAAACAAGGGAGTTGGTGCTTCCTAGAGTTGGTTCCCTAAAAAAGGGGATTTTTGTCTCCAAGAGTTGGTGCTCTAAATAGGATTGGTGTCCTTCACAAAACACAAGATTATTCTTTATGAAATTTGTAATGCTTGTTGAAGTATACTTATATAATCGATTTTTTAAATACAAAGCCCATTGTTGATCAATAGTGATGATAATTAGAATAAAAAATTATTAATTGTTTAAAATTAATATTTTTTTATCAATTTTAAACAATTAATACTGATTCACCCCACCCCTCTTAGTATTTCCAAAAATTGGTATCAGAGTGAGTACCTTCAACACAGTTTGATAACTGGAAGGTAGATCCTGAAATAAATGGATCAGGAAGAGGGAATGTCTTCCAACAAATCACCATTTTTTAATGGAGGTGGTTATTGTTGGAGTTACTTCACACACACATAGGATTTATTTTTCCTAAGGTTATTCCTTGTTTATTAGTCATAATTAGTCATTATCTAGTCTCCTATATTTTAGGGGAGAATATTCCA
>JZKD02S0440661.1:611081-622083 GCA_000966675.3 Picea glauca | reverse complement strand
GTTAGATCTATTTTGTGCAGGTTCAACACATTTACAGTTATGCTCTGTGGAAAATAATAATGAAAATATACATGTTGGCTCTTGGTTTTGATGTTTTGGAATCTGTTGTAGATGGTTACACTGCACCAACTACTCCACCCATATATACTACAAGAAAAACAATTTTCAATGATAACTCAAGAGCAGTCAATGCCATTCTAGGAGGATTAAAAAATCCTATATTTGTTAAGGTAATTCATCGCAAGTCATCTAAGGATATTTGGGACAAACTAGAGGTTGTATATGAAGGATATAGAAAAGTAAAGGAAGACAAACTAAAAACCTACAGAGCTCAGTTTGAAAATTTGAAGATGAAAGAAGAAGAGAACATTGTTGAATACTTTCATAGGGTAGATGGAATAGTTAACTCAATCAGACCAGTAAGAGAATAACTTACAGATAAACCTATTGTACAAAATATCTTAAGGTCATTACCTGTGATATATGATTCCAAGATTTCCACAATTGAAGATAGACCAGAACTTGAAAAACTCATAGTAGATCAACTCCATGAAATTATTACAGCATATGAGATGAGAACAGGGAACGAAAAACATTCAAAAGGAGAATCATCCTTTAAGGCATCTAAATCAAAGAAGAAATAGGAACATATGTCTAAAAAATATCAGTCAGACATATCATATGTAGAAGAGGCCAACTTTATAAAGAAACTCCATAAAGGATTTGGAAAATATAAAGTAAAGTTACCCTTCAAATGTTTCAACTGTGGTAGAATCAGACACTTTGCTAACAAATTTCACTATCCCAAGCAGGCGAATAGTGATGATGAAGAATCCCACAACCAGAAAGACCAATATAAAAAGAAATTTTATAATAAAAAGAGAAACTTATACTCCAAAGAAGACATCATCTCTTCAAAGATAAGTGAAGATGAAGATTCAAATATTCTATTTATGGGAATGAACACTCAAAATAATAATATAGATAATGAATAAAACTCTAAAAGTGAAGGTGAAGTAGATCTAGAAGTAGAATTGATTAGTGCTCTAGAGGAACTAAGGAAGTATAAAAATAAGAACAAGATACTTAGGGTACAACTTCAAGGATTTGAATAATCACATCAATCAAGAGAAATATATGCATCAAGAACCATCAAAGAATAAAAGCAAATCATTAGTGATTTGAAGTCACAACTCTTGGAAGCTGAAAGAATTGAAGAAGTCATTTTAAAACAACTCACTGATAGAGAACAAGTATGTGAGAAGATAGAATATGATATTGAGTTGCTAAAAGGTGGATTTGAAAAAGAAAAGAAGAGATCAAAATATGAAAATAGTTCAAAAATATTGGATGAAATTCTCAGTAGTCAGAGGTCACCAAACAACACGACTGGTTTGGGATACACCCAAGACTCAACCTATACATCACAAGGATCAATAAAAAGTCCAATCAGTTACATAGATGCTCTAAAAATATCATTAAGAATAGATTATAATAAGTTAAATATGATACCATTGAAAATAGTTCCACATAAACATAAATCAACACTCCCTGCTAAAGTAAAAGATGACAAGAAGAATGCAATCACCAGAAGGAATCCCCCTAATAAATATCTATTTATTGGATACTGTTGTTGTTTCAATAATTTTGGACATGAGGCAGTACACTACAAAGATTATGGACAATAGAATCACAGAAATGTCCAAAGATATAATAACAATAAGTACAACATAGATAAGAGAAACTATAACTCATTTTCTCCTTTGTAAAACTTCAATATTGAATGCCAAAAATGAAAAAACTATGGCCATAAATCCAGAGAATGTAGGTTGCCAATACAATCCTTGAAGATAGGAAACCCTAACAAACAGAATAAGAATATATGGAAAATAAAATATGAAGTACAAAGCAAGAAAGATGATGAATATATTGCACTTGAAATTGATGAAGTTAATAGTAGGAGAATGGTGGGTAAAGCTTCTAATAAGGTATATAAAAATCAATTTTTTGCATATAAAATGAATCAAGCTCAAGAGAGGATAATTCCTAAAGAACAATATGACACAATTGTAGTTCTTGATGATGTCTTGCAAATCAATAGTCCACTAGGAAATGAAAGAAAAATGGAAAAGGAAAATTCTAAATAAGAAGATGAAGAAGTTTTTGTTACACAAAATAGTGATGATGATGAATCTTCAATAGTATACCAACCAAAATAATTGAGTGGTGATGATATCAAAAGTTTTCCCATGTTATTTTGATGATCTACTAAAACCCCTCCTCAAAAAAATTACAAACAAAAAGGAGGAATTAGGGAAGACTTAAAATTGTTCTTGTTGATACCCCTATGAGTATTGAAGCATAGAAAAATGAAGAGGTTCTTGGATTAAAAATAAATGAATATATAACTAGCATCATTGAAAGCAACATGGTTTTATGGTATATCTCTATGCAGGATTTGACATGGATTGTTGCAGGTCTTCATCTTCCCAGGAACAATGTTGGTTATGTATTCTCTCAACGAAGTTATGTGAATGCTTTCTGAAGAAGATTTGTTATGGTACATGGCCAGTACATACATCCAAGTATCGTTATAGGAAGAACATATTATTCTTGAGCAGTTGATCTATGTTCCATTTGATAAGTAGTATTTGAAGTAGAAAAAAATTGTAGTGATAACATATTGTTCATCTTGCAAAGAATACAAGGGGAGTTATTTTTATTCCCATGATTGGTTGTAGCAGCATGATTCCAAGGGGATAGATTCATATACAGGGTGGGCATCACCTCAGGGGGAGTATCACCCTAAAAGGAAACATCCATTTTTTTCATTGTTGTCAAAGGGGGAGAATGATTAGTAAAATATAGTTACAATTGAAAAAGGGGTTTTACTTTATTGCCATCAATTCCAAAGGGGGAGAATGCTGGACATGGTGTTATGGTGTTGGAATTGATGTCAAATAAGGACAATATGATCAATGTTGGACATGTTATTATGGTGTTGGTATTGATGTCAAGAAGATCAATATGGTATTTTCATTATATGTTTTTGAGATCCTAAAGCTCTGGAGAGATAAAATAGTAGGTTGCGTAGAAGACATAGAACGAGGTGTAGAGGAAACCTACATAAACCTAAACTCATAAGATATAGCCTTATAATTGGGTAAATACAGTGCATATATGAGAAAACTGACACAAAGCTCAGAATAAAGAACGTTAATTGAATCTCAGAAGAGATGATGCATTTTAAATAAGACGGGAGATCACAGAGTTATTGTAACACCATGTTTCCCCTAGCTTGTAAATATAACTGGACTGGCCAAGAACTATGGAAAACTCATAAATATGAATATGTGATGTAAAAGGACCTTGAGGAAAAGGTCAATCAATGTGAATGATATTTTGAATTTATTGCAGGACTGCTGAGAGGGGATGTGCAGAAAAAGAGACCAAAATGGTGGTGGAGGGCACCTGAAAAGGTGGCATTAACTTCCACCGAGAATTAAATACCGTATTTGGACTCCACTAGCCCAGAGAACCAAAAGTGGCTCGTTGGCCCTAAAATTCAATGCCTCGCAGGCTGGTAGGCGGATGTATTGATGAGGGATGGGATGGTGAACCGCCCATCTGTAGAGACGTCGGGCCTGATCGGTGCGAGGGTAATCCTGCCACACACAACCTTGTGAGAGGATAAGGTGTATGGAAAAAGATATTAGGAGGGGGAAAACGTGAGGGGAACTCTGGTATTATGTAGAGTGGGTGATAGTAGAGAGGAAGGATTGCAACCTTCGCTCCTGGTCACTGGAAAACAGAGAGACGCAGTCTCAGAGCATCGTGGTCTCAGCTCGGGGGTGGCTAGTGGTAAATCCACTGGGAGTCGCTATGCCTATGGTTGGGTGGAAACGAGCACCCCTCTCAGCAGTTGCACACACTTTCGGTGTTATTTATAATAAGTGTTTTACATATTGTGTCTTGAAATTCATATACTGATATATATGCTTGTAGAACTGTGAAATTATGAATGATTACAGTATAAGAATGCCTGTGCAATGTGTTGATAAGAATATATATAGATATTTGCTTATGACAGAGGAAACCATGCATGACTTATGTTGATAAATGAATCTAAGTATGCCTAGGTTGAACTAAGTTAGACTTCCATCCCATCCTCGAAAATCTGTTTACCTTGGTCTGTTTCTAGGAAGGCCCCGGAATAGGACTCTTCATAGAGATTCCCTCCTTGGAAAGGTTTCCCAAGAACCGGGAAGAAGGGACTTAAATGAGAAAGTCCTAATAACCCTGTGCGAGGAGGAATGACCCTCTTAAGGTTTCGATATAGTAGTGTAGGGATAAGTAACAAATCGATGAACGAGGTCTCATCGGATGACCCATAGCCATTCATGACCATTAGATTGATGAAAGTAACCAGGGAGTTACATACCTTGCCCCATTTTCCCCTCTACCTTCGTGAACAGTGAGGAAATCAAGATCGTAGATCCCAAGGCCTAGGAGAACATTTGAACCATTGATATTTCCACATCCACGAAGTAGTGGAGCAATACATAAGGAGGGACAATCTGAGCTGTTGGATCTCATTCGAAAATCCCATCAGCCGTTGGATCGGGTTAAGATACTCGGAGTCTAGTCTCTGGAGTGTGCGCGGGAGGAATGGATCTAGGCCATTAGATCTTGGCCCATTTACCCGTCAATCGTCAGATCGGATAGGAGGTGCATGGGGTTTAACCCTTCTTACACCAGGAAGACGTCCCGAACTTCATCGGGATATCGATATTCGGGAAATCGGAGTTCCTAAGGTCGAAGGAATCGAGACATTACAAGTCTCGAAATCCCGGAGAGATCAGAACCATCCATCTTGAGGAGGACGTGTGGCAGCAATCAGCGCCATCAGGGAAAGGCCCGACAGGAAGTTGTTGATCGGTGTTTGGGTCATCGAGATATCGGGGATCTTGGTGACAAAGTGGTTATGCATTTAGGGATCGTGAACTGCGAAACTCCGATAAGTGGGAGCCAGCTGTCATTCAGTCAGGATTCGGAGGATCGGGAATCATGGGGATGAGAAGTTCATACATTGTGAAACACCGAAGTCTGAAACCTCGATGAGAGGGAAGGTTGTGGTCACAAAGACATTGGTCACGTGGACTAAAGACCTAGCCCGAGAGGCTAGGGTGGCAGAGGAACGTGTCAGGAATCGGGGATCAGTGAACCGAATTGTTGGTACATCACGAGTGTCAAAACCCCGATAGAAGGAATCCCGATAGAAGTATATGGCTGTGGTCATACGAGAGTGGTCGCATGGACTAGGGTTTACCCTGGACTATCCATCCATTTAGGATGCGTGTCGGAGATCCGACGAAAGTCGGAGATCGGCATATCGGGGATTCCGTGGACACGAAATCTCTGCATTTCGGAATCGCGAAGTCTGAAACCCCGATGAGTGGGGGCCAGCTGTCAGCCCATCAGAGAAGGAGGATAGTGCCACCGTGAGGGGCCAGCTGTCAACAAACCGGAGAGTCGGGATTCGAGGAATCGGGAATCCCGTGGACATATGCACTTTGGCATTGAAAACCCCGAAACTCCGACGAGAGGTAAGGTGGCGGTCATATAGAGGGAGTTCGTATGGACCCCAAAAGACTAGCCCTAGGGACTATCGAACGTTGGAGCGCATTGGGAATCAGAGGATCGCGGATCCCAGGTGCATATGCATTTTGATATTAGAAAGACCGAAACCCCGACAAAAGGAAAGCTATAAGGCTGCGGTCTTGAGTGCATGGTCATGTGGACTAGGAGCCTAGCCAAGGAGGGACTAAGGCCAAAAAAAAATTGGAGTTCATCGGTGATCGGGAATTGCAGAGTACAAGAACTCTTGTCAACGGGAAAGATGAAACCTTGATAACCTGAAATTAAGATCAGGGAAGACTGCGGTCAAGGTGCAGAAGGCCATGTAGGAGAGAGAAAGAACCAGCTTACGCTGGGTCTCCATGGTTATTTAGGGGTTCGAGTCCGACAGAGGACCGAAAAAATTAAATTTAGGTAGCGGGTATGTTACAAAGTGGTATCAGAGCATGGTTACAACACTCGACCTGATTGGGCTCATGCACGAGTCATGCATAAACTTCGTTCGAAGTACTCCTATGAGGAGTAATCCCCTGACTTAACTCTCTTGTCCAGGATTAAAAACCTGGGAAATGAGAACTCGACTGTGTATGCATGTGAAAGAGTTATGAATTTATGCGCAAATTATAAAAATGAATTTAACTCTTGACTAATAGCCAATGTTTGTCTTTTCACTCAAGCAGATGATCAATCGCGAGAATCTATAGATGCAGAGTATGGTGACTCACCAAGAGGTGGGAGAAGGCTCCCACAATAGGGACGAAGAGTCTGATGAAAGAAGAGAAATAGGAACCCCTCCAGACCAAGCTGAGACTATGAGGAGTCTCATGGTCGAATTGCAAAGCTGCAAGGCCGATAATGAAAGAATGATGAAAGAACAAGAAAAGCAAACAGAAATTAATGCAGTTTTACTGCAGAGCTTATCCGACCTACAGCGACAAATGCAGCATGAACCTGAGATGCAGAATCATGGTTGTATCAGTGGCCATACTGAGAGAAGCACATCAAGAAAGGTCCACCCCAGAGGTAAAGGACCAGTGCCAAACGATTCCACTGAGAAGGAATTCAGTAATTCATAAGGCTCTTCCAGCAGCAGGACCAGTTCCTATTCTTGCAGAAAACAGAAGAAGCAAAATACTTCCAAGAGTCATAAACTTGAGGAATTCAGGAAGGCCAAACCTCCCTCCTTCGACGGTGAGATAAAGAAGGGAGAGGAAGTCGAGGCCTAGATACTTGTACTGAAGAAATATTTTAGGGTCCATGATTTTTCAGAGAATTTGAAGGCCCGAGTGGCCACTTTCAATCTGAACGAAAAGGCTTCCATCTGGTGGGAAGACCTTAAGAATATGAAAGGGATCCTCGAGGAGGACCTGTCTTGGAAACGGTTTGAGAATTACTTTCGGAAGAAGTATTTGTCGGAGAGGTATTTCGACGAGAAGGCTAAATAGTTCTATGAACTCAAACTGGGACAACTTACTATGGAGGAGTATGTCAAAAAATTCCTCGACTTACTGAGATATGTACCCTACATCAAGGCAGAGAAGGCGAAGGCACAATGCTTCATCAGTGGGCTACCCAAGGAATACTGGAACCAAATTGAATTCGATGAGCCAAAGACCTTAGAAGACACTATACGAAAGGAAACATATTGTCATGAACAATATGGACATCGGGCATAATCTTGTGGAGACTGGAAACATAAGAGTGGTTCAAGATTTCAGAAAAAGGGGAGCAAATCCTCAGGATTGAAAAACTACAAGAAGAACCACAGAATGGACTTTCCAACCCGAAGTGTACTCCAGCAGAACTTTCCCTTGATGGACGGAAATAAAACTTTTGGACCTATACTAGTAATGACTAATAACCCAAAGAAAGAACCTCTAAAATGTTGGGGTTGTGGAGAAGAGAATCTCCTGAGAGACTTTCCACACCGACAACAGAACAGTCGAAAATTTTATAACATACAAGAAGCCTCCACAGTCAATGACATGGCAAGGAGTGTGCCGTATATTTATGTAGCCTTGGATAATAACCAAGCTGACCACCAGGCTTCAATGGTGGAAATAGAAGGTATGATTTCCAACCATCTAGTGTATATTTTGATTGACCCTGGTTCAAATTTAAGTTATATATCCCCTGGAGCTATTGATAAGTGTAAACTACAGCCATAGAATCAAACTAAACCATGGTTGGTACAGTTAGCCATTGGCACCAAAAGAAAGGTAGTGGAGGTCATACCAGCCTGCCAATTAATGTTGGGTGAATTCCCCACCCAAGAAACCCTTAATATATTACCCCTAGGATCATACGACCTGTTGGTTGGTATGGACTAGCTGGCTGCCCATAAAGCCAAATTGGACTGTTACCATAAAACCTTAGAATGTGTGAGCAAAGAAGGAAAAAGGATAACCCTTCAAGGGATCCGAAAACCGGTCTCGGTGAGGAAAATATCAGCCCTGCAAATGAGAAAGTATTGCCGAAAGGGATGTCCCCTATATGAAATACAGGTACTAAAAACAATCGAAGGCGCTAAACCCAGCCTTGATGATCACCCTATCCTGAGAGAATACAGAGATGTGTTTCCGAAATAGGTACCGGGTCTACCTCCAAGAAGAGACATTGACTTCTTGATAGAACTCACGCCAGGAGTGGTGCCAATGTCCAGGACACCCTACCAGATGAGCACACCTGAATTAGTTGAACTCAAATTGAAATTGAAAGAAATGATGGATAAGGGTTATATTCGACCCAGCGTGTCCCCCTGGGGAGCACCGGTCCTGTTTGTGAAAAATAAGGATGGCACCCTTAGACTGTGCATAGATTACAAACAACTTAACAAAGTAACCATAAAGAACAAATACCCCTTGCCCAGGATCGATGATCTCTTCGATCAGTTGGGAGGTGCGTCTATTTTCTCAAATATTGACTTGAGGTCGGGATACCATCAAGTCCGAATCAAGGGTGAAGACATCCATAAAACCGCTTTCCAGACACGGTATGGTCATTATGAATTTATGGTAGTGCCATTTGGGTTAACCAATGCCCCTGCCACTTTCATGTGCTTAATGAACAATGTACTCAGTAAATTTTTAGATAAATTTGTACTAGTCTTTATTGATGACATTTTAATCTACTCTAAGAATAGAGAAGAACATGAAGAGCATCATAGACTTGTTCTGTAAGTGCTAAGAGAGCATCAACTCTATGCTAAATTCAGTAAATGTGACTTCTTTCAGAAGCAAATACACTACTTGGGACATGTTCTGTCCAAGGAAGGGGTAACAATAGATCCTGACAAGATTAGGTCTATCATGGAATGACCTACCCCAAAGGATGTCTTAGACATCAGATTCTTTATGGGATTGGCGGGATACTATAGGAGATTTATAAAAGATTTCTCCAAGATTGGTTGTCCAATAACTTCCCTCCAGAAGAAGGGAACAAAATTCCTATGGACACAACAATGTGAAGAAAGATTTCAAATCTTGAAACACCTATTAACCCATACACCTGTGTTGAAAATAGCCGACCCAGAAGCTGACTTCCTTGTGTGCATGGATGCCTATAAGGAAGGGCTCAAAGGAGTCCTTATGCAGGAAGGAAAGGTGATCTGTTATGAATCCCGAAAACTGAATGAACACAAGGTCAATTATGTGACTCATGATCTAGAACTGGCTTCCATAGTGCATGCCTTGAAAATGTGGAGGCATTACCTCCTGGGAAGGAAATTTGTACTTATGACGGATCACTGTGGATTGTGGTATTTGTTTGATCAACCAAAGCTCAATGCTAGACAAGCTAGGTGGATGGCCCTCCTTAGTGAGTTTGAATTTGAAATCAAACACATCAAAGGGAAATAAAATAGGGTGGCCGATGCCCTTAGCAGGAGCATGAGAATGATTCACCTAGCAGCGGTGAGTACCTGCGAGATAGATGTCAAGGACAGAGTCAGAAATGCACAAGAAACAGATCCCTTCGTCCAAACTGTGACCTTGTACCTACAACAAGAACCCCCTGAAGTAAAGTATGAAGGCTACTAGATGACCGAAGGAGGTCTTCTCACCTATAGAGATAGAATGTACATTCCAAATTGTGACGACTTGAAGAGGTTCATCATGGATGAACTACATAAAAGACCTTACACTGGTCACCCAGGATACCAGAAAATGATCACTGCCACCCGAAAACAATTTTATTGGCCTGGGTTGAAGAAGGACATAGCCAAATATTTGGCCCAATGCATAGAATTCCAATAGGTTAAAGTAGAACATCGACACCCAGCAGGACTACTACACCCTTTACCCATCCCAGAATGAAAATGGGAAACCATCTCCATGGATTTTATCACTGGATTACCGACTTCAACCAAACAGAATGATGTCATTATGGTGGTGGTGGATAAACTGAGAAAGTTTGCTCATTTCATCTCCGTCAAATCGACCTGCAAGGAGATAGATATCTCCCAGGTATTCATGAAAGAGGTGTTCTGTCTGCACGACATGCCGAGGGAGATAATATCTGACAGAGACACCAAATTTACTTCCAATTTCTGGAAATCACTGATGGCAGGATTAGAGACTAAATTACTATTTAGCACCACCTATCACCCTCAAACCGACGGACAGACAGAAAGGGTGAATCAAATATTAGAGGATATGCTAAGGATGCATGTGATGCATCAAACTAGGAAATGGGAAGACTACCTGCCATTGGTAGAATTTGCCTACAACAACGACTATCAAGCGTCCTTAAAAATGAGTCCCTTTGAGGCCCTCTATGGTAGACAGTGTAATACTCCAGTTAGTTGGAGTAATCCTGTAAATAGGATTTCTATTGGACCCGATATGTTGAAAGAAATGGAATAGCAAGTGACTCAGATAAAACAAAATCTGAAGGTCGCTCAGAACCGACAGAAAAGTTATGTTGATCAAAAGAGAACTCCAAGAGAGTTCAAAATGGGAGACCATGTATATCTCAGAATCAAGCCCAAAAGGAGTTCCTTCAAAATGGGAGCCTGTGCCAAATTGGTACCCCGGTATTGTGGACCCTTTGAGGTTCTAGATAGAGTTGGACCTGTAGCATATCGGCTAGCACTTCCTCCCACAGTAAAAGCACATAATGTTTTCCATGTTTCATTATTGAAGAAATATGTACATGATGCTAATCATATAATTGATTGGTCTGTGATCCAAGTGGAACCGGAGGGATAATTTCTACCAGAACCCCAATGCATACTGGATAGAAAGGAAACCTCGCTCCGGAACAGAACCATTGCACAGGTCAAGGTGCAGTGGAAACATTTTGGTCCAGATGAGGCTACATGGGAAATGGAGGATGCCATGAGACAGGCATATCCGATTTTGTTTAC